>APFE031595200.1:0-25655 GCA_000404065.3 Pinus taeda | reverse complement strand
AGAATTATACGATAAATCTTTGGCACTTACAAAACCCTTGGAGATTGGGTTTTCCTTCATGCCATTCCCATTTTTATAATGACCCTTAATTATGTGTGATGTTCTCATTATATTATTCTAAACAATATCTCCCCCATCTAACTTATAGCACACATCACCTTAGTATAGGATCGTTGCATTACGTGGTTTAATATTTTATGATGGATAAAATTTTGATAATATTCCCCCTAAATTACTGACAAGACCAAGGGAACATCCAACTAAAATGTGCAACCTAACCTTCCATAGTTTTGAGATAGCCATTTCCATAGCAATATAGAATGCAAAACATCTCTCTTCATGTCCATAAGTCCACATGTCTATGAGTTTGTATATTTGCATCACTCTACCTCTGCACTTCCATACCTGGTCATTTTCTCAAATGTGGAGGTAACTCTAATGTAGATTTAAGTCATATTTTGGAATGACATACACCTTTTCATTTCTTCCTCAACCAAAATGCATCCTACACTTTTACAACTTTGTAAAATGCACCTATCATTTACTTTCATCTTGTATGTTTTACTTTACTTCAGGCTATGTTGGAAATGTTATGCTATGAGATTCCTCATTTGTTCCTTTGAGTCTTTTACAATAGTAATATTTATGAATGTTATTGTGAATATTTATTTTGAATAGCTTTGGTCTTATCTAAGGCATTTAGTATGCTAGGTCATGTGCATATTATGGATATGGTAATCCCAATGGAGAATTTTCTTAAGGGTTGGATGTGTATTTCCAACATGCCTTTAGTATGCATTTTCAACATGCCTTTGGTGTGCATTTTGTGCCTTGGGCATGTATTTTTGTGCCTATGGTCATGCATTGGTGGAATCCTTGTGGCATGTGTTTAGTATGCTAAGCACGCATAGTGTGGGCATTGTTGTAGTTAAAATTACCCAACCAAAAGGAGCTATTGCTCTGTGATCCTTGCCCAGGGATCACCAGATAGACAAGTGTGTGCCAAGTGTTAATTTGGTAGCTTAGGCACTGTTGTAGCAAAACAACCCCCGTTTTTTTACTTTATTATCTTCATAATAATAATGGGGACCCTCTAGGTAAACTTTGGCTAAATCACTCTTATTTTCCTTGGTTTGGCTTATTTTGTGGGATTTTTATTTCTTCAGATTTGCGTTTTGATTATTTCGTTGAGTGCGGTTTCTCTACAACTTCCCAATGACTCTAATTTTTCTGAGTTTTGACTTCTGGTTTGCAAATGATGCTTACTCAAAGTTCAGTTAATTTTCACCTCCTAAACTTAAAATATACAAAATGTAAATTATTTTTATTTTTGTAAATTTAATTAATTTTAATATTAATCATATTATTATTAATTATTTAATTAACCTAAAACTAATTAAGTTAACTGTAATTAGTTGAACTAAACTGTAAATATTAAATTTCAATTAATTTATTTAATTTTTCTTAACAAACCAAAAAAACGCCACAACCGACAAATTATAACTATAAATATATATATATAAAAAGTCTGGAAAACCTAGAACTTAATTAAAATTCAATTTCTATTCTCACTGGGCTCGTGGCTATCTCAGTAACGTGGACCTTACTAACTATATCGAGGCATTGTTTTTAATAATAAAAATATAATGGAGAAAGAGCACACCCTACGTGGAGCCTGGCTCCCCCCTCCCACTTCCTTACTCCAAATGCTTTAGGGCTACCTACTTATAACAACATCAAAAGTAGTTGTAGTTTATATGAAGAGGAGCCTGAAGCTCATTTCTCTAATTCAAAATATCCCCAGCATTCCTTTTAACATATATCCGGGGCTTTAATCTAACTCTTCCCTGTTATATCTCCCCAAGCTCATAATGAGGTTTACACCTTGTTAACACAGGGTTAAGTTATTTTAATATTGGTTTATTTAATAAATTGATTTATTAAATTTGCTTTTTATTTAACCATTCATATATTAATAATATATATTAATAATTTAAATGTTATTAAATTATTAATATGTTTTAAAATAAATTTAATAAATATTTAGATTTTTACCCAAGTACGCTAATTTTTAGAATACTTTAAGTTTTGACACTTTAATTTGGAAAAGTTTGAACCTGTGTTTTATTTGGCCAAATGAGGCCCATAATAGCTCGTTGGAAACCTAGAATCATGGAGAACAATATGTCAACATCAAACTAACCACATTTCATAATTTACTATGCCTAAAAAGTAGTAGAAGATGGAGCTACAAAATTGTAACA
Organism: Pinus taeda; assembly: GCA_000404065.3. NCBI lineage: Eukaryota > Viridiplantae > Streptophyta > Pinopsida > Pinales > Pinaceae > Pinus > Pinus taeda. Next base: position 23,391 of record APFE031595200.1, on the reverse strand, counting down.
AAATCTGATTTGGGAAATTTGTTTTGAAACAATTTCATTTACCAAAATTTTTGTTGTTACAAATTCATTTGAAAGCACTCCTCTTGAGCCATATAAGTCTTGACGGTGATCAATGGGAAGCATAATTTTCTTTTAATTAATTAATTTAATTTGATTTTGATTTTGATTTTGTTTTCCTAATTTTGGTATTTTGATTTTAATGAGCAAATTCATTTATGTTGTTTTGGTTTTTGATTGGTTTTTACAAGATATATGTTGGAGAGGTTGAATTTAAGGTATTTTGGAGCAATAGTATTGCATCAACAATAGAGAAAATGAATATTTCAAGCTCCAGATTTGATGGATGTTAACCACTTCCAACAACTCTCCATTTTTGGAGATTTTTGTAAATTATTAAATATCAATTTTGAGAAGGAGAAGAGGGTTCCTCTCCTCTGCAACTTAGAAGCTCTAGTAACTTTTGTAATGAGAATTTGAGCTATAGATAGGGATGAAAACTCAAATCTAGGTTATTGGGGGTTTTCTTTTTGAGATCTAGACTTTGTATTGGAGGCAGAGCTTGCACTATTGCAACTCTTTCCCTTTAGTGGTAGGGCTTATGATTTTGGAAGGATTGTTGGAGATCGAATAAAGGAACACAGAAAAGAGACCAGGTTTCATCAATTTGTATTTAAATAATTTTATTTAAAATGCAAATGTTATATTTTGATGGCAGATCTGTGTAAATTTTTCATATTGTGCACTTTTGTTTGATATGAAGATGATTTCCTTTTAGATTAGCTATCTAATTCATTAGTCTCATGGATTTGTTGTTAATTTTCACTTTATTCATGTTCTTAAATCAAATTTCTAAGTAACTATTTAATTATAAATCTGTAATTTAAATCAATTTAATGTCATAAGAATTAAGTGAACTATTTCCATGTTTTGATGACACATCAATTTTATTTTAAAATCTCCACACAAAGCATGTAATTCACTCACTATATCAGTTGTTGGAACTTTTTATACAGTTCAATATTCATCATAAAAGGGGCATGTTAAATTGCCATTCATTTTAATCACCTTGTTCTCAGTTGAGACTAGATCTACATCTTCCTAATCGAGATAAATTTATTTTTCTATCACTTGCATCTTAGAGTAGATTTGCATTTAGGTTTAAATATTTCATTTTAGAAGTCCTCTTATGTAGGGGAAAAATTTAGCGTAGCTTGGTTGAGCCCTCAATTCAGCTTAAGGATTTCTTTCTTGCATGTGTACTGCAAGTGTATAACTCTGACGTTTTTCCTCTTGTTGATTATAAGTAGAAACATCATAAGTCATCAGGGAGAGAGAGGGGGTCACTGGACCCAATAGAACTAGTCGAAGCCATCATTTAAACACAGATAAGAGTCTTATTTGGGACTCTGACTGGATGACCTTCCCAAATGTTGATGGGGTAATTTTTAGCCATCAATAGGAAAAAATTACCTCCATTGGAAAATCTTCCTCATCTAGAGTAGCCCCAAATTTCCCTTGGATGAATTTAATTTGGTTAAGGAAAAAATATTTTTTAAGTGAAAATGCACAAAGGCACAAAGATAAGGGTTGACCTAGAAGGATAATTATCCCTCCTCCAATTCCTATAAATACAAGTCAAAGAACCTTATCTGGTGTCATCATCACACATCATTTTCTTCTTCTTTTGGAGGTTCATTCTATCTAAAATTACAGGTTTCACAGGAAGTGTGAAGGTCTCACAGGAAGTGTGAAGGTTCCATAGGAAGTGCGAAGCTATCATAATAAGTACATAGGTCTCACAGGAAGACCACATGAGGAACAAGAAGTGTGCAAGTATCTTTGACTCCTATTGAATTTGACCAGAATTACAAATTTGACAGTTTGACTAGATTTGATTTTTGGGCTCATCTATTAGACTTTGGATATTGGTTTTACTGGGTGGTCAAAGAATTGAATTTGAATTTGTTGATGAATGGAATCATTGCATCTCTTTGTTGAAAATTTTATGACAATCTAATAAGAAGAAGACTTTGAAAGGGTTTTCCCCATTGTGGTTTTTTCCCTGGTCTTTGACCAAATCCTTGTGTCTCTTATTTCTCTTTATTGTCTCTTACTCTTTACTATTCTATCTACAATTTCTATTTATCATTGGAAGATTAAATTATTTTGGAAATATTACTAATTGAAGTTAATAATTGAAATAAATTGATTGTAACAACATAGAACAATGGAAATTTAAGATGGTATCAGAGCTAAGGTGAAGACAAGCCCAAGAGACAAGAGAAATAATCTTTGAAAGAATTTGAAGGGGCCTATTTTATCTATACAAGATTTATAATTTTTTCTTCAAGGATAATGAAAAGTTAGGTGATTCATCAAAATTTGTTGCTTGGAGATAAGGTTGGAAGTTATACTCAACGACAATGATGTTTGGGAATATGTGCAAGGAAAGGTACGTGGGCCTCTGGAGAATGCTTCTACTGCTATCAAGTCCAAGTACAATAAAGGTGACCTCAAAGATAATAAAATTCTCATTTATGGTTTACAAGATCATTTGCTTGTTTATGTTGGAGTCTAAGGATATTAATGATAATATGGTTGAGATGTATGAAGTCAACAACTTGAATCACATCCTCTCCTTAAAAAATTAACTCAAAGATATGAAGATGAACAAGGAGGAATCCATGCAATCCTATGTTATGATATTTTCCCACCTAAGGGATCAATTACAATATTTTGGTGAACAAATATATGATATGGAACTTGTGGTCGTGATTCTTCAATGTATTCCTCCTATTTGGGAAACCTTCATTACTACTCTAAGAAACAATAATGTTCTTCTGACATTTGATGAGCTATTTGGTAAATGCACTCAAGATGAATCTAGGATGATTACCAGAGGAAGAATTCAAAAGCACGATGAAGGAGATCCCTTTGCATTTGTTGCTAAAGACAAGAAGAGGAAAGGAAGAGGAAGACCATCTAGTTCAAGAAAGCCTCCCCCTGATTCAAAGAACTGAAAGAGAAGAGGAAGTATAATTGAATGCTTTAACTTCCAAAAGCATGGTCACTATGTTTGATATTGCTTGAAAAAGAGAAATGATTCAAGACCCAACTACAACAATAATCGAGGCTTCAACGACAACAGGTTCAATGATAAAATAATAAGAGATGATCGAAGAAGAGGAGATGAACGAAGAAGAAGAGATGATAGAAGAAGAAGGGATGATAAAAGAATAAGAGACACTCTTGATGAACAAGAAGAAGGCCATCATCCTCAAAAGAGGTTGAGGAACTCCAAGTGAGAAAATAATGCAGTTGCTAGTCAATCTGAATATATTCTTATTTATGCTCCTTTTAGTTCTTCCCCTCTAGATTTGTATAATAATTGGTTAGTAGATAGTGGGGCTTCTAGTCATTTCTCTGGGTACAAGGAATTCCTCTCTAAATTGGTTTATAGGGAGACTGATTTGAAGATCATTCTTGGAGATAACTCTACTCATCTTGTGAAGGATTTTGGTTCTGTCAAATTTCATTTGGACTCTAGTAAATTGTTTCTTCTTCATGAAGTAATGTATGTTCTGGGACTAAAGAATAATTTGGTATCTATTTCTTCCTTGGAAGACAAAGGGATGAGAGTAGCCTTCATAAGAGGAAAAGTCCTCACCCGGGCTATGTGATATCATATGAGAGATGCTTTCACCTTGGTATCTAGAGTTTAAGAACTCTACAGAGTCAATGGCAGACCTTTACTAGCAATGGTACACGACATCAATCATCAAAGTGAGCTATGGCACCAAAGGTTGGCACATCTACATTATGAAGTGCTACCGAAGTTGAAGAAGTTATTCTATGGGATGTCTAATGTTCAAGCTTGCCATGATTGAGTATCTCAAGGGTGTGAAAGTGAAAAAAACACAAGGGGACTATTCACCTCTAGAATGAACAAGAGCAATGATATTCTTCAACTCATTCATTATGACCTATGTGGCCCCATGCCAATGCACTCTTTTGGTGGCCATATCTACTACATAATATTTATTGATTAATTCTACAGGAAGACATGGATATACTACTTCAAGCATAAGGATGAGGCTTTTTATATGTTCAAGGATTTTAAGGCACTGATAAAGAGTCAAATAGGGAATAAAATTGAGTTCTCCAGGTTCGACAATGGTGGAGAGTACACTTAAAATGAGTTCGTTGACTTCTGAAAGAAGGAAGGTATCAAGAATGATACTATCATACCTTACAATCTCGAATATAATGGATTGGCTAAAAGAAAGAATAGGTCCATTGTAGAAGTTTCCCAATCCATGCTCCATGATCAAAATTTACTAAAGTTCCTTTGGGGAAAAGAGACAAATACAACAGTCTATGTACAAAACAAGGTTCCTCATAAAGCTCTAGATAACAAGACTCCTAAAGAAATGTTCACAGGTGTGAAGCCTGACATTAGACATCTCAGGGTATTTGGTTGCCCTGTATACTTTCATGTGGTGAAGGATAAAAGAAAAAATCTAGAAGCCACTAGAAAGAAAGGTACATTGGTTGGGTATTGTGGAAATTATAAAGCATTTAGAATATATATATCTAGCCAAAGGAATAGTGAGTTTAGCAGGGATGGAAACTTTGATGAACATGTTTCCCTTGGAAAAGCAAGAGACCTTCCTCCTCCACCTGAGAAGAAAGATAATGATATGGACCTACTAGAAGGTCCCTCTATGCCCAGACTAGACAAAGAAGTTGATGATGATCCCATGGAGCCAATGGACCCCTTGGATCCTCCTCCGAGTGATCCCCCTACCAGGAAGAGACCATTGTGGATTCATGATACATTATAGGATGCTGATAGACATATTATTTCCAAAGGGACCTTTAGAGAAAGAAATACACCATGTAGGTACCAAGGGTATGTTGTAACTATGAGCAATATCATTCAGGCTGAAACCTCCCACATTTGAAAAAGAAGTTAAAGAATAGGTTTGGAAGGATGCCATGGATGAAGAGTTTGAATTTATTATGAAGAATGATGTATGGGATTTTCTTTCAAGACCTAAAGGAAAGTTCATCATAACCTCAAAATGAATGCACAAGATCAAACATGGAGCTTATGGAAGAATTGAAAAGTGCAAGGAAAATTTTGTTGCTAGAGGATTCTCCTAGAAAGAGGGAGAAGATTATATTGACATCTTTTCACCTATTTCTCGCTACACCACCATTAGATCAATTTTTTCCCTTACTACTAGTCAAGGATAGACCCTTCACCAGATGAATGTAAGGACATAATTTCTTCATGGAATACTACAAGAAGTATATGTTGAGAAAAATCAAGGATCTGAATTAAAGGGCAAGAAGACTCATGTTTGTAGGTTGAATAAGGAATTATATGGTTTGAAACAAGCCCCAAAAGCTTTTTATGCCCGCATTGACAGTTACCAAGTGAATATTGGATCCATGAGAAGTAGTTTTGACCCTAACCTCTAATTAAAAGTGGTCCAAGGTATGCCTTTGAGTTTGGTTTTATATGTTGACGATCTATTCTTGATAGGTAGTCAAACTCTGATGATCGAGTGTAAGAGAGACCTTGCCTCTAAGTTTAAGATGAAGGATTTTGGTATGATGCATTAGTTCATGGGATTAGAGGAGGCAAAGACCCAGAGAGATTTTCCTTTCTCAAGGAAAATATGTCGTGAAGCTATTGGAGAGATTTGGAATGATAGAGTACAAATCCTTAGCCACCTCGATGGAAATAAATTTCAAGAAGTTATGCAGCGATGTTACTGGACCCAACTTAGTTAACCTTTCTAAGTTTCATCAATTGATTGGAGCATTAATGTTTCTCGTGAACACCCATACAGACATATGTTTTGTCGTGAACACCTTGAGTCAGTTTATGACTAAGCCACTTCATGCACACTGGGTTGTTTCCAAGCATGTGTTGAGATATTTTTATCGGACGATCAATCTTCATTTGAGATATACTAACAAAAATGTATTACTTCATGGATACACTAATTTTGACTAGGATGGAAATGTTATTGATAGGAAGAGAACATTTGGGTGTTGCTTTAGCTTGGGATATACCATGGTATCATGGATGAGCAAGAAACAAAAGTCTATGGCTTTGAGTACGACTGAGGAAGAATACATTTATGCTAGCATGGCTAGTTGTTGAGGAAGCTCTTTGGAGAGTTGTTTGAGCAAGTCTTGAATATGAAAGTGATATATTGCGACAATAAGAGTGGGATCCGATTAGGAGAAAATATCTTGTTTCATGACAAGTCCAAGCATATTGATATCCAATATCACTACATATGTGACATGGTGTAAAGAGGAATTGTGAGACTCCATCTTATTTTAGCTGATGATCATATTTCAAACATAATTACCAAGGCTTTGTGGAAAGGGAAGTTCTTGGTCTTCAGAGAGTATCTTGGACTGATGGATGTGACCCTCACAAGTAAGGGTCCCAACTAATTGAGGACACTAAGCAATGATCTTCTCCTTTTCTGAGCTCTGAGGGTGAGGAATTGAGTCGGAGAGCTCCTGGGGTTGAGTGAACTCATGGACAATAGGCATTTCTTATCCTTACCTCATGGTAAGTGTGTCTCCCCTATTTTCATATCATGGTTATGACTGATCCTTACCTCATGGTAAGTGTGTATATCCCCTTGTCGAGTATACCCTAGTATGATCCTACCCACAAGCTAGGATTGTTGGGATTGTTCCTACCCATCTGGCTAATAGGTTGAGAGGTGACTTGGGCGTGCCTAATCCTTACCTTGCAGGGTAAGTGTATATCTCCCCCAAGTGCCTTGGGTTGTGTTTGATCCTTACCATTCATGGTAAGTGTGTATATCCTCCCAGGGTAGTGGATGCAGGTGTTCTGCCATTTGAATATTTAAGGTCCTGATGGGAAGATTAGCAGTGAATAGGATAGTTGTGATCCTTACCTTCCATGGTAAGTTATATCCTTCCTCTTGTGTTGATATATAGGGTGGTATCTTGAGCTCCCCTGCAATATCAAATTATTCTTTTGTTAGGTTCAAGAGTGTTTAACAGATGATCAGAGACGAGTAGAAATAAATAGAGATGATAAATGACTTGATGATGATGAGACATTCGAGATGAGATTCTTGATGCAGTCAGAAATTTCTCCCTAGCTGAGAGGAAGTGTTAATTTGGCATCTCAGGGACAAATTCCCTCCATTGGACCATATTCCTCATTTAGAGTAGCCCCAAATTTCCCTTGGAATAATTTAATTTGGTTAAGGAAAAAATATTTTTTAAAGTGAAAACCTACAATGGCACAAAATTCAAGGTTGTCCTAAAAGGCTAATTAACCATGCTCTAATGCCTATAAATACAAGTCAAGGAACCTCATTTGGTATCATCATTACACATCATTTTATTCTTCTTTTGGAGGTTTTTTCTATCTTAAACTACAGGTTTCACAGGAAGTGCGAAGGTCTCACAGGAAGTGCAAAGGTTTCACAGGAAGTGCGAAGTTGTCATAGAAAGTGTGAATGTTTCATAGGAAATGCGAAGCTATCATAGGAAGTGCGAAGGTCTCACAGGAAGTGTGAAGCTTTGACAAAAAGTGTGAAGTTGTCACATGACGTACACATGTCTCATAGGAAGTGTGCATGAGGAACATGAAGTGCACGGGTATCTTTGACTATTGTTGACTTTGACTAGAATTGTAGATTTGACAGTTTGATCAAATTTGAATTTTGGGCTCATCTATTAGACTTTGGATATTGGTTTTGCTTGATGGTCAGAGACTTGATTTTGAATTTGTTGATGAATGAAATAATTGTATCGCTTTATTGAAAATTTTATGACAATCTCGAATAATTTGAAATGGTTTTCCCCATTGTGGGTTTTTCCCTAGTCCTTGAAGAAATCCTTGTGTCTCTTATTGCTCTTTATTGTCTCTTACTGCTCATTGCATTTAGTGTTATATCTATAATTACTATTGATCATTGGAATATTAAATTACTTTAGAATGATTGCTAGTTAAAGTTAAGAATTTGGCTATAGTGATTGTAACAACATAGAACATTGGAAAATTTAACACCAAGATGTGATTCAAACAATTCCTTAGTTATGCAGACCAGAATTGTCAAAGAAGAGTAATAGGAGTTACTAGACTGATCACCAAATCCTTGTCTTTGTTATTGCAGCGAGCTTGAAAGAATATCTAAAATAGATGTTAGCTCCTACTCCTTTCTTGGAACATGTACACAAGAAAGAGCACAACCTCCTACTTCCCTGCAATCATAGGATTAGTGCACAACAAAATCCAACATGCAATATATCATAGAATTACACAATAGAAATATGGAAGGGAATCATTTTATATCATAGTAACATGGAATATACATAGAAATTATACCTCAAGCATGAGATGAACCTCCTATTCACCTTGCAACCTAGTCTCCTCCTCCTAAAAAAGATAACTTCCCACAAGATTAGAGCTCTCGCTCTATATTATGGACGCTAGATCATAGTCCCTTTCCTCTTAATATAGTGAGATTATATAGGTTCATTCTGTCCTCAAGGATAATGTATCTAAAAACCTAGGGGCTTGACAAGTTAGGAAATATCTACAATAATGGACCCCTAGGAAATTCATACATAAGTGGATCAAGTTGATCTCCTTGGGAATGACAAACTCTAGAACCCTTTCTCTCAATTATGAAATAGTTATTGTTCCACGATTATGACATTTTGACAAAATAATTATGAGAAATTAATCAATTGCATAATTTACCTTTTTAACATGGAATAAATACCACATACGTAAAAGAAAAGGTGAAAGGGGATATGTTATAGCCAACAACTAAGGTAAGTTGAACTTGGGCTTCTCTTATTATGTTGGAGTTTCAAATAGGGTTATAATAGACTGAGAGAAGAGTAGAGGAATGAAGATGCATAATCTCCCTAGGATTATCAATAGGTGAATATATGACCTCCATGGTGACTTATCAAAAAGAAGACTTGTCATCGAGGGAGTCACGGGGAAGAGGCACAGTGACGACCCGTGTGGGAAATGTGTCATGATCATATTTCATATTGGGATGGAGTTTCTAACGAGCATCAGGGAGTATTAACATGATTACCAAAGAGGAAATATTTTCTGTTAAAGGTGACGCATGCTCACCACGTTGATCTACACCCATAGAAGGACACAACACCCAAGGTTTAGGAGACACATGGAGTCCGTATGTGGAAGAAGAGATCATATGAATAGGAGTATTCAAAGAAGAAGAAGGAATGGCAGGTGAGGGTAAACAAAAGAGATCGATAAAAGACAAGATTTTAAACAGTCCCGCACCAACATTCTCATAAGCTACGAGGCTATCTTCAATGAATGACCCAAAATTGCTTGCATTGGGAGTCTTGGTCGAGAGTATATAATAGTATAATTGATCGATCATGAAAATCTTACCTTCATGGGGAAAGTGAATCATATGAAACACCAAAGACACAATAGCACACTTGGCTAAAACCAACTACGACTAAGGAGAAAATTATAATCTAAGGGAGAATCTATAAATTCAACATCAACATCAACATCAACATTCTCCCTAGCTCAATGGAAAACTTTGGAAAAAAACCTTGAGGCATGAAATGATGTCCATCAAATTCCTGTAAAGTAATACTTGAATTAGCAAGTGACAGAGAATTAATAACTTCTAGCATGATATAGACATGACATAGGTAGAGGACCCTTCATCCACCAAAGTGTGATAGATGTCCTTATGAAAGATACATATTTTAATATAAAAAGATACCTAATAGGAGAGCCTATAATGAGGGGAGTCAACATAAAACATTATCAAACTAGACTCTGAGGGATCCAACCCTCCGATAGCGGTAAAAAAATCTCTGTGTTGCATAGGATATCTCTGCATAAGCTCCAAACAAAACATGGAACATGGTGCTTGGGTTAGGTCCTCAAAAATATTGTAATGTTGGGTAGCCCACACATTTAGATTGTGTGTTGACTTATAGATAACACCCTTAGCGGGGTGAAATAGTGATTCCACAAACTTATCTAACGTGAGAGGTCCAACGGAAGCAACAGGGGTGGCCAAGTCCTTAGGAGCATAACTAAACTCAGGAGGGTCATAGTATTTCACTCTTGTAGACAAGTTGACTTGTTCATTCATCATGAAAACAAGCACATTGTTTCCTCCCAACCACAAAAATGAATGGTTGTGAAATATCCTCAACCTTTGGCTAGGAAATGTATGATTTAAAATTATTAGTTGTTGGATGGCTGTCAGTGGTGCAAGGAGGCAATGGACTTCATCCAGATGAGGGAAATCATGAGTTAAATATTATCCTTAACAAATATTACAAGGAAACTTAACCTTTTGATGAAATTCACTTGTGCCCTAACTCTAAGTAGGTTTATTTTGGTTGTTCTTCCGAGAACATTTATTCTTTTACATATTATTTTTCTTCTTACTTCCAGGTTGTTGAGTATTCTTAGGTGTTGTGAACTTCACCATAAGAACCTTGGTAGACTACTTAGAAGAAGAGGGTGTTTATTGATAACTAGATGCACTTGTTAGGGCTTGAGAAGTGATAATCATTTTCCCTAGTTGGCTCACTGTATCGAAAGAAGTTGAACCAATAACACCATTAGATTGTGATCCTAGCTTGGGTTGTTATGGATTTGTAGAAGGTCGAGGAGAATTGGGAATAATCTCATAAGTTCCTAACTGAGAGTAAATCAAATCAATATGTTGTGTATGTAAAATTTCTTACTCCTTAGTTGCTACCATAATCATAGTGACATCCTTAGCTATAGGTGGAAAAATGAATCAGGTGAACTAGTCTCTAAGAACTTCATTAGGAATCCTAGTTAGTACTAACTTCTTACGTCTGTTCCACTCATGGATATTCTTAGATATGTTAGTGGCATTATCTTGTTTGAAATTCAAGAAAAGGTCAATCCTGAGATCCTGCATACTAGGTAACTAAAAGTGGTTCAAGAAAGTATGAACTAAGGAAGAAAAGTCACTATAGGATGCCCAATCGAGTTCGATATACCATTTTTTAGCATCCCCTATTGGAGTTATTTAAAAGAGTCTCAACTTCACAGAATCATACACCAAAGAGTTATATGAACACCATTAATGATAGGTTGTGATGTGTGTGGAAGGATTCTCTCCTAGCTTCCCTTGAAATTGAGGAATATCATATGCTAACTTGGTCGACATAGGTGGCCACCTAGAGTCATGATAGATGGGGTAATTTTCTAGCTTATCCAAGTTTGGTAATCAAGAGGTGCCATAAAAGGAATTCGTTGCTAGCTAAATGGATCATAAGGGAAAAAACCCCTGACGAACCATACGATCACTCCGTTACATAGTTAAAGGAAGAATAATTTGAACTAAGGTTATTTTTCATCCCATTATACTGATGTCTTGGGCAAACAAATGAGGTGTAAGGATATTCCCTCGGGGTAAATGCCCCTAGAAAAAAGAGGGTTACTATAGGATTAACTACCAACACAATTGTACTCAGCGCCATAAGAAAAGCCTCCACATTGAGAAGCATAGTTGTACATATTGGAACTCATAGGAATAGTCATACTAATGGGGTAAGTTCCCCCAGGTATATTAGCTCCCCCAAAGGAAAAGGAACCTCCATAGTAAGGTGGTTGTAGAACTAGACCAAGGTTCATAATTGCTGCCAAAAATAAAGTTGCCCCCATCCTGGCTAGAAGAAACAAATGATCCCCCAACATGTTCTTGGAAGTAAGGATTCCCATGATAAGTGTAGGAATCATAAGTTTAGACGAGCTAGGAATAAGTTTCGCATCTCCCATAGATTGACCAAGGTTTTCGCTCAGTCTAAACACAAATCTAGAGGAAGGCATAGACGTAGACAAAGGTGAAAAACCTGATGGGGTCTCAAATTTAACTGGTGGAATGCCCCATGAAGATGTGATATGTGTAGTAGAGTTATGGATCCTGCCACACTAAGTGGTGGAAAATATGACATGGAAACGAATACTTGCAATGGGCCCATCTCCCCCATATAAAAAGAAGTTCTTTCAATAGACATGTTATAAGTAAACAAGGAAAAGGGATCACTAGGAAAAGCTCTTAGATGCACTAAAACTAGGTCGAGAGGGTCAATCAAAGGTGGGTTTACATGTGGTAATTAAGGACGAGTGTCAAATTCCTCAAAAGTAAGAGGACTACCCCCTAGACCAAGGTTATTCCCCCCCAACTTGAGTACATTCTAAGTCCTCTTTTGTTGGAGTCAATCTACGTCTATGTGATGGAGGGCCTTCCTCTTCTAGAGAAAGGCATGAAAGTCTATGTGAACGTTCGAGATTAAGCTAAGCTACAATGAATATGTTTTTATTAAAAAAATAAGTAAATTTAGACACCCCTTAGGCCAAACTATGACTAGGACCAAACATCATCATCTAAAAGAGACCTATGAGATAAGAACACATAAACTAGAGAGATAAAGGAGGGATCTTCATGCTGTTAGAGCTTAGTTGATCAAGGCCCAGGTTGACAGTGAAGATATGGTTGGTAAAGTTATAAAAACAACTTGCTTAATGGCTTATGCCTAAGCACAAGTGTTTGCACTCAAATATCAGAAGTGGAACACCCCCCCAGTAGAACCGAGTGAGTTTGGCTAAAATATGCCCTGGGTATAGTAAGGATGACCCCCTCATCGTCACCTATGTAAGCTTCCTAGGAAAGGCCAATAATTCTACCACCGCTACAACACACCACCCTACGGAGGACAATCTTAAGCTCAAATTCACATGCAAGGGCAATGGAAAGTAATCCAACCCCGCCAAAGGGATTTCTCAAATCGAGAGGTGTATTCCTAAAGGTGGTCCCCAAGTGTTATATCTAATTAAAGGTGTTAATAACACCATTGGTAATACATTTAAACTGTGCCACCAAGACCAATGAAACAGGTCATGTCACTCTACTTGCCTCAATGTGACCATGTGCAATACCTCATATTACAAAGACTTCTCAGAAAACATGCAACAAGTGGATTTTCCCTCCCTACTGCAAGATGCTAGGTTTATTTTTGTGGTCTTGGACCAGTTAACCTCACACTCCTATTCCAAGATGCTAGCTTAAGCTACTCTTGTTGTATTAGCAATGAAAAGAAAAGACACTTCAAATTAAATTTATTAAGCATTGATTTTAAAGGGTTGTATTTACTCAATAGGGGAACAATGTGCAATTGAGATGGTGTGAATAGACTCAAGACTCAAACCCCAATGCACACTATATGAAAATGAAAAATTATATTTTTGTTTGATCGATTCTAACTAGAAAATGGAGAAGAGTCTTTTTATTTTCCAACCTCATGCTCTCTCAATAATCACTCTCTTGAAATTCACTAAGCTTATACAAAAAAAACCCAAAAAAATACAAGTAAATCACTCAAAAAGAGCTAAAATAAAATACCAAGAAAGAACACCAAGAACTCAAAAGCTATAAAATTGGCTTTGGAACAAAAATATCACATAAAAGCAATCAAAATAAAGCTAATAACCAACAAGAATAAATGAAAAACAAGTATCAGGGTTATAGCTCAATTGCTAGCAAAAGAAAGAATAAATAATGATCTACAATGGCCCAAAAAACCTAACCATAATCGAAGGTAACAACTAGAAAGGAATGGAAATAAAGAGAGCTTCTTTAATCAGATAAGATGAATAAGTCGAAAACACTCAACCAGACTTCCAAGTCCAAATTTTCACACCCACAAACAACAAGAAATAAAAGTGCCATTAAAAGCAAGGAAACTCAAGCAAAATTTTTGATTGGAAACCCTAAAATGAGAAAATTGGTTAGTTCCAACTTAAGAAAAATGTATTGATGTAGATATGAAACATCTATGAACTGATACACTTAGTAAAAACATAGATCCAAAATATCAAAGCAAGATCTTGAAGGCAAGCCCCTCAAAACAAGCAAAAAAACTTTAAGGAAAAACCTTAAAATTAGAAAAGAAGTAGATATAATTCAATTCAACAAATTTGAACTATAGAAACCAACAAAAATATAGATCTAAAAAATTAAAACAATAGCTGAAAAAGCCCCTCAAGAATCAAGCAAATCAACTTGAAGGAAAACCCTAAAATTGGAAAACAAATCAGAAAATAAGTTGATTTTTCAATAAGCCATATATTCCTTATCTAACCTCTGTTTTAGGTGATTTTTTCTTTGATTTTGGGTGAAATTTCGAGAAGAATTCATATCTATGGGTTTTTCACTCAAATTATGTACAAAAAGTACATAATTTGATATTAAACCTGCAATCGGGTATTTTCTCGATATTTTTTTTAATAAAAAACAAAAAATAGATTTGGATCTAATTGAAAGATAGATCTATTAAAATATGAAATAAATAGGTTTGAAAATCATCCATACCAAGTAAGAAATCAGAAGAGAGCATGAAATAATCAACATATCATAAAACAAAAAAAATTAAGGAGAAGAAGAGATTTGCAAAACTAGGGTTGACTCCCCAACATAGTCGCCAATTTTGGTGTAGTTAAAATTACCCAACCACAAGGAGCTATTGATATGTGATCCTCTCCAAGGATCACCTATTAACAAATGTTAGATTTCAAACAATTCCTTAGTTATGTAGATAAGAATTGACAAATAAGAGTAATAAGAGTTACTAGGCTTATCGCTAAATCCTTATCTTTGTTGTTGCAGCCAGGTTGAAAGAAGATTTAATAGAGATATTAGCTCCTACTCCTTTCCTAGAACTTGCACACAAGAAATATCACAACCTCCTACTTCCCTACAATCAAAATATTAGTGCACAACAAAATCTAACATGCAATATATCATAGAATTACACAATGGAAATATGGAAGGGAATCACTTATTATTATAGTAACATGACATATACATAAAACGTATACATCAAGCATGAGATGGACCTCCTCTTCACCTTGCAATCTAGTCTCATCCTCCTAAAAATGATAATTTCCCATAATATTAGAGCTCCTGCTCTATATTATGGATACGAGATCTAACCTGTTTCCTCTTAATAGGGTGATATTCTATAGGTTCTTTCTATCCTCCGGGAGAATGTATCTAGAAACCTAGGGGCTTGAGAAGTTAGGAAACTTATCTAATAATGGACCCCTAACCAACTCATACGCAAGTAGGTAAAGTTGAACTCCTTGGGAATGAAAAACTCTAGAACCTTTTTTCTTAATTATGAGTTTTTTTCTCAATTATGAAATACTTATTAGTTCATGATTATGAAATTTTGACAAAATAATTATGAGAAATTAGTTAAGTATGTAATTTCACCTTTTTAACATGGAATAACTCCCACATAAGTAAAATAAAAGGTGAAAGGGGATGCATTATAACTAGCAACAAAGATAAGTTGAACTTAGGTTTCTCTCATTATGGTGTAGTGACAAATAGGCTTATAACATGCAAGGTCACAAAGGTTAAAAGAGTTTAGAAAGGGCACAATTTTGTTCCTTGAAATTAGAAGTGAACAATGTTTATATCATTGGAAATTTCTTGAATATATGAGTCCAATGGTGGCCCTAGTTTTGGGGCCTTGAAATGAAGTGTGAAAGCAACAAAATATTGGGACCCACTTCATTTTCCTTAAGGGAACCCATGTAATTGGAGTAGGGTCATTACATTATGTCTAATTCATCATAGCCATGGATTTCAATTTACACTAATTTATTTATTTTTTTATATTAATGTTTTCTTATCGGAACATTGACAAATAGTTATGCAATGAAAATTCCTTGATACCCACCTTTAGTGGAATTTTCCCACACATTTTCACCATTCTAATGGATGATGCAAAAAAGTATGTAACAAAATGGACTACAATTGTCTTATTTTAGTTTGGAGTTGCACCATTGTATATCTTGAATGTGCAACAAATTTTAGGTGCATCGAACTTTTGTAAATCAATGTAGAAGTCAAAAATGTCAAATGTACAGACATTTGTTGCAATTGGGATGTACAATATTAATTGAGGTTCAAAGGTTTAAGTCTCCCCCAACTAAAATGTGGTAGTATTTTCTTGTTGAACATATGCCACCATGTCACTACAACGATGAAATTTTGGTAAAGAAAGTCTCCTCATATTTTCCACATTGTAGTCTATTTTCTTTAAATGTATGACCCTGTAACATAACAAAAATGAATTGTTGTGACAAAATTTTGGCAATGTAAGTCTTCTCACATCTACCACATGGAATTATTTTGTGTTAAATGAAAAAAGTATGGAAATTGGCATCTCCAATTTAATGAATCTATCTCAAAAATCGAGCTAATGCACTTCATCAAAATATCATCACGCGGTTGTTGAAATGATGTCATCAGTGTCTCATAAATTATGCCAAATGTTCTAGCGAGACTATCTTATCCATAAGCTTGGATATAACTTTGTTGCTTCTATACATAATACCCATTATGTATTTGTGGAATTCATTGAGATTGGACTCCACAAGTAAAGAAATATCAAACTCAATTTCCTAGAATGACATTCTCAACTTGTGTTTTATCACTACAATTAGATCCTTTGGGGAATTTATTTTCAGTTAGAATTGGTCCTTGGAAAATTTAAGCGAAATAATTTATTGTTTCTTCTCTAGTTTTTAGAAACTCGTTCATAATAATTGCATGTGAGAGTATAATACTCACCTGGTTCACTACAACTTCAATTACATCAATGTTTGCCCACTTATGTTGTTCCTTCTTAGGGTGGGAAATCTAGAGAAGAGGTTGATTATCCTCGGGCCTTCTTAGAAACTATACCATTTATCCTTTTTCCCTTGCAATGCCATCTTGATTCACATGCAAATTTTGAATTGCGAAGTGGTTGTCATGGAGCAAGCCATAAAGGACTACATCATGTTGACATTTAATTTATCCCATGAATCAATTGAAAAGATAATGACATATTAACCAAAATCTTGGATAATCACTTGCATAAGGGAATCTACTAAATATATTTATATACCTATTATAAAGAATTGCATGCATACTCTAAATTTTGGAAGTTCACGTACATAGGAATTAATTAATCCAATACTACGTCAACTTCCCTTTCCCTTCATACTTATATTGTCAATGGTCTGTCCTTATAGAGCTTCCTTGTTAGAGTGGATTATTAATTCCATGTAGTTGTTAATGATCATTTTCTTATTGTTGACATCATGATTTGGAAAATATTTTGTGTTGAAAACTAACATGCAAATGTGTTTGTCTATGGTAGGAATGTATGATATGGATGTTGGAACCTTGACCTCCTCATGAAGAGATGATGCCCCTATTGGATATAGAATATAGCTCATTTTGTCTCGTGTATAGCTTGTTGTTGTACTTTTCATATGGTTTTAAAACAAGCACTAATGACAATTAGAGGATATAATTTTCATCTCATTATTCGCTTCCCACTGAAATGTTGTTCAGTGCATGATTTATGTGGGTAGTGGTCAATATTATGTTGGACTACCCACTCTTCCCAAACCACCAAATCAATTCTTTATGATAGTTTGTTGTATACTTTATCTTTTTCACCATATTCACATTCCTTGTAGTGTAGGAAATCTCACTTATGGGTAGAACGTATGGTGGAGCCTTCTCTCAAGGTGAAATCCTAACATGCACCTTGGCCTCTTCCTTGATTTTCTGGATGATCTTCCCACCCTCCACTTCGTTGCTTCCTTCTTGATGGTAATAGAAGTTGAGTTCATGGTGAGTGCTTTGTCTATGTTCTTCAATGATTCTTCCTCATTTACTACTTTATTGCTGATAATGGTCAAGTAGTGATCCATATCCTTAATTCGATTGTTTTTAAGGGTTAAAAACCAATACATGTTTATGGATCCACATAGAAGGGATTTGATACCTTGTCACTAGTTGCATGTTTACTATACTAGATGATATACTAATATAATCATGGAGATTAATCTAATTCTTTATAGAGTTTATTACAACATATGCCTTCAAAGTTATTACAATGTTGGTAGATTTGAAAGGGTGGACCAATAAAGTATTGACACCCCACACCTTCACTAGGATTTGTGGTTGGAATGAACTACCCACCATAATGAGGATTCATCCCTAACTCTTCTTCATGTAACTCATCCTCAACATTTTTATTATCGGAAGCATATTCATCCTCCCTGGAAGACACCCCTTGAGAATCATGAAGGTTAAGAACCTTCTTCAACTTTTGTGATTCTTCATCCATAGTGTGATGGTCAAAACTTGCTTTGACACAATTGATTTTATGGTTAAGACTTCCTATGCTCACTTCTAAGGGCATATTGATAGACCTACACTCAAATAAAAAAAAATATTGGTTTCAGTCATTTCCTTTTTACAAAGTTGATAATTTTTTCTTTTCACTAGTCTAGTCATATTTTATATTGAGTTATTAGAAAGGAATTACTATATTAGTGAAACAATGTCCATATTTGGTAATACCATGGGCCAAGAAAACCATGGGCTAATAGTGGTTTTGATACCACTAGTAAGCAAACAATTAATACACACACACACACATATATATTTCACGATATATTTATAATGACTAATGGGAATATTATATACTTGACTTAACATTGAGACATAACCCTTCACATGGGTATGTATTTTCTTTTGAGGAAATAAATCAACCTGCCTCTCATCCTAAGGGCTATAGTGAGGTTGTTGATACCAGGATGGCCCATAGGTATACTCATTTAAGGGTTCACAAGGCTTGAAGCCAATACAATAATATTCATAGGCACAAAGGCATTACAATAATATTTATTATGGAATTATATAGCTCATCAAGTCACTATTTGTGATTTGAACTTGGGTGGAGAATATAACATCTATTCCACCCAACCAACCGAGATAACCCCAATTAACTCATGTGGGTATGTCTATCTAAGACATGACAATAATTATTATATAATTTTATTTGGTTTATTACAATGATGAAGTGTTTTAGGAACTACTGAGATTACTTCAAATGAGAGAGATACAACTATAGATATAGTTGCAGCAAGATGCACCTCTTCCTAATATTGGCATGTATAGTTTATCTATGATTGAGAATGAAGAAATAGAGAAGCAAGTTTAGGAGTTACTTGAAAAAGGAGTCATCTGACCTAGTACATCTCCATGTAGATCAACAATTGTGCTAGTACTAAAAACAGATGATACATGGAGAATGTGTGGGGATTTATGGGCATCAGACAAAATCATGATGAAGATCATTTCCCTCTTCCTCATATTGATGATTAGTTGGATAATTTATAAAATGCATTTTTTTTCATGAAGTTAGAATTAAGGAGTATTTATCATCAAATAAGTATTTTTGAGGATGACATTTGGAACCTTGTTATTAAAACAAAATTACAAGGCTTAATTGAATAACTAGTTATGTCTTGTATGCTTAGTAATGCTCTCACTACTTTCATGTTACTTATGCTAGATGTATTTAGGCCATTAATAAATGGTTTTATAATAGTGTACTTAAATGATATTCTGATTTTCATTAAAATTTGGGAATATCATGTTTAGAAATTCTTAGATGTTACAAAAAAGGGGAAATTATGCCTAAAGATGTCTAAAAGTAAAAGATTGGTGATGGTGTTTTTTGTTGTTGCGGTTACCTCCATATATGTATATCTATTTCATTGTAAATGTTGAAATTGGAACTATATCAGCCTCGTATGATCATGGATCAAAAGAAGAATGTCTAATTTTGTTGAAGATTGTGTTCCTAGATACCTTCATGATTAGTGGGAAAAAACGTTATTAATAGGAAGGTAAGGACTTTGTGAAGAGGTGATGTGAAGTATGTGAATGTAGTATACCTAGGGGGGATAATATGGGGTACAGAGGGAGGTACCCAAGGACATAATGTGATATTAAAGGAGATGAACATTAGTTAATTTAGTAAATAAAGCCAATGTAGTATACCAAGGGGGATAATATGGGGTACAAAGGGAGGTACCCAAGGGCATAATGTGATGTAAAATGGGACCACCATTAGTTAATTTAGTAAATAAATCCCGTAAGTGGTTACCCACATTAACGTTGATTATAAGTGGTTAACCTTCATTATAAAAATGGACCACAATTAATTAGTTAGTTAATAAACATGCCATAGTTAATAAATGAAGTGGTTAATCCACATTATGCAAGGAACCACAAGTACTTAAGGTTTGTTATGGTTTTGGAGTTTAGAACAATATATATAGATGGAGATATGAAGGGGAGGATGACGAGTATTGTTCAATATTGACAATAATATGGCTTGTGGATTGTTCTCCTTTTTTAAGGAGTATTTGTATGGTATTACCATACCTCAAGGGTTTGATATTAATAAAGAGAAGCATTATATCTTATTATTGTATTGGATTTTGGATCTATTTTATTAGATATTTTAATTAATTCGTAGGTTTACTACAAGTGGTATCAAAGCTCTTTCCTTGACAAGGTGGGGAGATTTTTTTTTCTTTTCTTAGAAGTTTTTTCGGGGGAAATATGGCAACCAATTTTAGCTCTAATTCTGAAAATTCTGATGAAGAATTTTTAGAAACCAATTGTATATCTGATCCTCTTGAAAAAATTCCCCGTTCCAAAAAAAAAACATCTAAAAAGAGCCCATATGAAATAGATATCAATGAATTAAATCAGTTATTAAAAAAAAAATTGACAGAAAATTGTGGGTGGCAGATTTTAGGTCACTTTTTGGCAACTTTAAAATCAACTATTTTTCATAATGTTTTATGACGACAGGATAGTTGCAGTGTGGATATAAGTTCACAAAGTGCCCAGATCATGATTCTAGTCACATGGGAAGATGCATAATGGTCTTTCCATTTACAAAAATAGGTTATAATAAGGATTTTGAGCTATATTGACCTAGTTGTGCCCATTTTAAATTTTTGCCCAAAGTAAGTTTTTTTTCCAAACCGTCATTCTACTTCATGGGTTCTAATGGCTTAACTTTTATAGGCACTACTGAGGGTTCTACTAATGTAACATTTACGGGAACTGCTGAGGGTTCTACTATTGAATACTGCACAAAAATATCAAAATTCACAAAACTAAAGACTTTGGACAACCTTCATAGGCGATAGATTATGAGATGAGGCTCTCACATGATTTAATTCACTTGAAGAGGATCAACTAAGGAAAATATCTATAGAAAAATTCGAAAAAATCCTTTTGACAAATGGTCTCATACTAGAAAGAAGGTTGATGAGACACATAACAAGTTATTTTCTACTGATATAAACATATTACAGGTCCATGTACTCTATTCACAAGGAGAAGGACATTGTGTCTATTAACCCTAGTTGAAAGCATAATCTCATCAATATTAAATTGGCCAAAGATTGCAAGTTCCAACATAACGTATTGGAATCACATATGTTGATGGTGAGCATATTTAGATATTTAAGGACTTGAAGGTCACATGGATAAATATATATTACATTTTGACTTCTATGCTTTAGATATGGATGGAAAGGATGTTTTTTTTTTGATATCCTTGGATGGACTTAGTTGATACAGTCAATATTAATATGCAAAATAAATCCATGAAGCTATGGTACAAAAAGAAGAAAATTACTTTGCAATATATTTCCATTAGTAAATAGGCACAAGCAGCACAAGTAAGCAACTCTACAGACACTGACACATCAAATGATGAATCCTTGGTAGAGACAATAAAGGAAGACAACCTAACACATACACAAAATCAAGCACTACAAAAGGAACTAGACACCACTCAAACACCAACAGTGGAGGAACCGAAGAAGGACACACCATCAGTTAAGGTTTTTACATATCACCACCTACAACACCCAGTAATATGCCAAATAGAAATACCACAACCAACAAGATGGGATCAGATTAGCAACAAGGAAGGAGGCACCTACAGCACATAGAACAACACCAAGAACAAGGTTCCATCTCAAGCGAGTGAGGCAATTGATAGGCCGAGGGTTCAACTTTCTTTGTGGTGGTTGTATGCACATGCATGGTACCAATGAACTACTCTTTTGAGTAGATCTTATTATTTGGGTTCTTCTAGAGTTTTTGGGATGAAACATGATTTAAGGGGGGTGGAATGTAGTATACCTAGGGGGTATAATATGGGGTATAGAGGGAGGTACCCAAGGACATAATGTGATGTATAAGAGGACCACTGTTAGTTAATTTACTAAATAAAGCCCCGTAAGTGGTTACTTGCATTAATGATGATTATAAATGGTTAACCCTCATTATAAAAGGGACCACAATTAATTAGTTAGATACTAAATGGGCCATAGTTAATAATAAAGTGGTTAGTACACATTATGTAAGGGACCACAAGTAGCTAGGTGTAGAAAATCCTTAAAACCTTGCAACTGCTAATGAGAGCAAATTGATCTGCAAAAGACATAAGATTTCTCTACCAAAATTTTACGGAAATAAAACAATGAATAGAACCACAATCACACATAGATCATTCACACACATAAATTTATCTGGGAAACCCAACTAGGAAAAGCCCCTTTTTCTTGTATTATCAACTAATCGATTTGATCTATTACAAAGAATCTTCTTCAATCCTGAAGCCCCTGCAATACTGATCAACTCCTCATAAGGAATTCTGAACACTTAGCCAAATAAACCTGCTAGGAAGCTCCTATTTCCTAGCACAGTTCAACCCCTAAAAATAGGAATTTCTCCTATTTCCTTGGACAATTCCCAAGAGAAATAAATCTGACTAAATTCTCAAGCTTGTACACAAAACCTGTTGTACAATAATGAATTACAATTGTGCCTTGTCCAATCTCAATAGGAAATTCAAATTGCATGACCTAGGGATAATTTTAACAGCTGGAACTAGTTAATTGAGTTAATATAAAGTCAACTACCCAAATAAACTCATAACTATCTCTATTCTAGAACTAGAGATCAGTTAATTGATAGACACTAGAGATAACTCCACAAGTTAGCTAGTTTTAGCCATTAACCGGTCCACAACTCACATAAATCCATATAACTTGAATTAACTGATAATAAACTTGTGATAGGCCATATCATACATGTTAACTGATGCCTAACTTGAATTTCTATGAGACTGAATTCGAATTTGCTTCTTTGACTAAGAAACAAGTTGTTAGGTCCCTATACTACTAGTGTAACCCATTATTGTTATTAGTACAACCCCCTAATTATATTTTTGCTCCCATGTAGTCCCAATATTCTTATTATTGTGCCCCATAGAAGCCCACTATTATTATTATTGTGCCCTTACATTATTATTATTATGTCGGCTCTGATTATATTATGACCCCTTAGACTCCTATATATAGAA
>APFE031595198.1:70498-101502 GCA_000404065.3 Pinus taeda | reverse complement strand
GTTGCTCTTTGTATCCTCATAATGTGCTATCATTTCCTCCGTGAAAATTGACCACGTAACAAGTTTTTTACGAGAACAAAGCCCTTTATACCATAAAAACTAATCTGGTTCTAAATATGAAGATGAAATACATACCTTTTGTAACAATGGTACACCATGTATATCAAAATATTGCTCCATCTGACGTATCCAATTTACCGGATCCTTGCCATCAAACTTCCTCATCTTGCTTTTTTCTTGATTTTAGGAGCGAAATATTGCAATGACTGTAACTCTGTACTTTCAAATCTTTAAGCTCTGAAACTATGGCCTGTAGTATTCCTCTGTGTCCTCTTTCCAATGCCACTAGTCTTACCCCAATTGGATTCTCCAAGGAAGAGTTATGCGAAATCTCCCACAGTGACTTGATTATAGACTAGTTCAGTAGAGCGAAATTGTATGAAGTGCCACGTGTCACTGTTTCAACCTTTGACTCTGAAAAATATATAAATGAAAACTATAGTCCGTCCTCTTTCTGTACCTTCTTATGAAATTTCAATCCGATGCTCAGAAAGAAAGTTATGAAGATTTTCCTCAGGTCACCTGTTTTTAGTGTAATTCAAGAGTCTGCAAAAATGCCAACTTCCTCAGATCATATCTCCGAAAATATCGAGCGAAAAGATCTGAAATTCGGACCCACAGCTCAGCATCAATTCTTCTCAAATGAGTTTTTCTTGTGACTTCTGAAACGTCACAGAAAAAAAGTTATAGGGAAAATGCCACAATGACCTGTTTGGAGCAGCAAAACCGTAGAATCCAAAGCTCTGATACCAAATGTTATGAAACCAGCTCAAAAAAGATAGAAAAGATAGATCAGCGTCTTATAATTCAACCTCTTCGAGGGGGAAACCTCCTTTACATTACATAAATGAACAATTCTTGGATGATTCAAATGAAAAAACCTCCTTTCTATATATAGGAGTCTAAGGAGTCACAATATAACCCAGCCGACCTAACAATAATAATATGAAGCCACAATAGTAACATTAATGGGCTTATATGGGGTACAATAGTAACAATATGGGCACTATGTGGGTACATCAATATAATAAGTGGGTTGTACTAATAACAATAAGGGTTACACTAGTAGTATAGGGGCCTAACAGGGTCGTAAGGTAATGCCTTGACCGTGACGTCGCATAGAGGCAAGTAAGATAACTCTGTTAGTAGAAAGGGTGTGACTGATGCAGTGAGTCAAGGAATGAGTATGAGAGGTTCTAGCACTTCAAAGGGAGAGGAAGGTGAATGTCAGGTCTAGGTGGAAAGGGATCATTCCCCACTCAGTTAGGAACACACAACACAAAGGACATGCACAGCTTTCGGCAAAGCAGTCGACACAGATGCAGTAGTCACAACATAAAAGGTAAGATAACGTGAACAACACTCACGTATTAGTCCAAGATGACTGTAAAAGTTGATATAATAAGGTTTAGAGAAAGGTATGTCTAATGTCTAGCAAAGCAGTTGACACGGACAATGCAGCTTTAACAACATATGAAACACATGAACAACAAGATTCATATAATTGCATGTGAATCAGTTCATATATGAGTATGTAAGTTAAACAACATATATCATTAAGGCAACCAGAATAGTCCAACTACAATAAAAACATATGCACGAAAATGTGTTCCCTCTTATTATTAAAGAAGTGTAAGTCACAATCATACAATACACCATGTAAACCTGCTAGCCCCATTAGTGGAACTTTATAGCCACATCCGCTTGCTCCTCCAAAGAGATGTACTAGCTCTGTACAGTGGAGAAGCCAAGGTGCGTTACAATACTATCCAAGCCTTCTTCAAGATTGTCTTAGTAGAAGCTTGGCTGACCAAAAACCTACACAATGAGTTATGAGGAACTATATATAGCAAAGGGTGGGGTGACCATTGACATTCCCCTTTATGACAGTTCAACTACCCTCATGACTCTTCACCTACTCTATGATTGTTATATCAAATTGTTGACACTCGACTTACACTAACATGACTCAACATTACAATACACATGTACTCATGTGAGACAACATGGCTTGAGGCATCCTTGCAAGACATCACTGACACTCAATCCATTGTGGTGAGACTAACTCTTTGACATGCTTGTGATGGTGAAGCTGGTGAGCTAATGCCAAGCTTGGTCATCTGTGATGGTGTGCATGCACCTCATGGTGATATCTTGCTGAAGCGAACTCTTGCCTCCATTGCAATCGGTGCATTAGTTCAGCCCCTTCATCCAAATCATCTTCTAACATGCGCATGGTCTTCTTGGGTACAGTTGAACTAGAAACACACTGATGCATAGTTCCCATGCTGATCTTCAAGTGTGCGTTGGTGGTCATGTGCATCAACTTGCCAAAGTGCATGTTCAACCCCAGTTGGACTTGCTTATTGTCTTCACCTTGGTGAGTGTGTTGAATGGGTTGGATTGCATGCGTATGCTCAACAACATGCATGCTGCTGGATCCTTTGCATGCGATCAACAACACTACTCACCATGTTTTCTCTATTTCAGCTATTGGTATGGATCCTTAACTTGTACTGGTGCAGTTTCATCCGCGTGCATGTTGCACCCACTCTTGCTCCTGTTTTTGTTGCAACTCATTGGATTGCCTATGCAGCTTCATGCTCTTCCTGAGTTTCTTCTTCAGAACATGCAACTCCTTCTTTGTTCCATCTTCTGCCTTCGTGTGATCTTCATGTCTCGTCATCACTTCATAACCCTGAGTCTCCAATGTTGCTTTCATTATCATTAGATTTTCTTGATCTTGCAACTTTGCTCCGCCTCTATGTTGTCAACAACCTTCCTCTTGCATTCATTGTGTTCACTTCATTTGTTGAGTTCGCTACATTTGATATGTTTCCTTCAGCTGTTGTTCATGATGCTTCTCGCTGTGATGGTACTACTTTATTTTCTTGTCCATAAAAAACTTGATGTCTTCGTGAGTGGGTAAGCCCATGGACACTTGATCGACTACACCCCCAAGCGTGCTCTGAATAATGTCTTCATCTATGCTCTCATGGAAGCCATTGTACCTGTACTGTTGAGAGGAAGAGGAACACCGGCGATACTTGGAGACATGGAAACACTCATAGCAAGAAATATATCAATTGAAAACTAGAATGAACATGAGAACTAACTTGAAACATACCTTGGTGAATGATCATGAAGGTTGCGCAATTTCAGCCGGGAGCTCAGGGGACCAACTGCCAAGACTGCACAAGGCCCATTCTGGGTTGTTAAGAGACTAACTGACTACTAGAACTGTGCAATGCACATTCTAGTCGGGAAATTGGCTACTGGGATTGCGCAATGGACAATTCTAGCTAGGAAGGACTACTGGCCCATGGGTAGATTTGCGTAAATTTTTGGCCCAAGCGAAGGTTGACCTCTAGAAATGCACAATTCAGTCCAAGAGGCCAGTGCTGGGCCAGAATGTGCAAATCTAGAGAGGAGGGTGAGCCTTCCTTCTCTGGATTATGTAATGCAGCCTTGGTGAAAGCAGAGACCAGGCCAAGGTTGGCTTGACTCGCTGATGGGCAACTAAAAGCAATTAATTCGACGAAATGCATGGAAACACTAAGTGATAGTAGAAGGGATAAATAGTGCATGCAAAACATGAATGGAGGATTGAGCAAATAGATCAACATGCATGTGGGTGAGGTCGTTCGCCAGTTGGGCAAATGTCCATGTAAAATAGTTTCATGCATGCGACAACCGTGAGATAGCAACGAAAATGGGAACAAAGGTAGGAAAAGCTAGTATACATGTAAAAAACAACAAGCATTCAAAGAAATCAAGCAAATAGTACTCATACAAGTGAAAACCCAAAAATGACAGAAATGCAGCACAAGGCATGGGAAGCAAGCTTAACCCAAAACAGTTGAGTTGAATGTGCCGACTTCTCCTAGATGTGATGTGGGATGTTAGAGCTACAAGATTGATGTGAGGAATGAGCTTTTCAACATCCGGTAGATGATTTTTGATAACATCGAGGTTGTGACGTGCGTGCCACAAATCTAGAGGAATCTAAACTTGGAGGGAGGTTTCTGAATTATTCCTTACATGTAACTTCCAACTGCTAAACATAGATCCTTGAAACAAGGGATGCAAAGCCTTGGAGAAGCAAACTTTGCATTTCAGTCTATTTTGGTCGGTCCCAAAGGGAACCAGTCAACTCAGTTGCACATGCAAGTGACTGCTCGACTATTGGAGAAAAATTTGCATTCCTGACTGTAAGCTGGGATGACTACCCAAGTAAATTGCACAAATTTTGGTCCCTCCAGGTGACTGCTACCCAGATTTGCACAAATCCTAGGTTGAACAGCCTGTTGATGGGAAAAATTGCACAAATCTTGCTCGAAGGGCTAGCTAGCAGGATTTCACAATCTTGGAAGCCCAGCAGGGTATCAGAGGTAATTGCACAATGCCTAAAGGGAAGGTTGGTTTCCCTCTAGAAATGCACAAATTTCACGGCAATTTTCTCAGCTTGTAGTTGGACCAAGTTTGGATGAGCAGCCTGTGAGGGAAATGGATCAAATGTGATGGAGAGGCTACCTTTGAGCAAGAAAGACACTGAAGCTTGAGGACTTGACGAAACAAGGAAAGTCACTAAGAAGGTTAGTAGGGAGGCTCCAAAACAGGTGAAGGAAATATTTTGAAGGATGTTGTAGCCACTACAACAATTGGTGACATGCTAGTAGAACTCTAGCTCTCTGAATCGACCTTGTTCATGAAAAGCAAGTCTAACACCTCCGGAAGTATTGTTCATCTCTCTTCATCTTAGGTTCACACTACCTTGATTGTAAGATGTAGCATCTACTAGACTCTTGGTCGATTGACACACATTCTAGGCCAAGGAAACATAGTTGTTTCAATTAGAGTTAAGGGGTATATAAGTGCATAAGCAGTATAGTCATCAAATTCTAAGTTTCATCTTTGGTGTTGCTCCACTGCCAGCAGGCTTGGACAGTACCCCAGTGGAGTCACATAGGAACACAAGCATGGCTTTGCTACTAGCAATCCTAGTTAGTAACCCAGCAGAGTTGCTTGCATCACCTCCCTACACAGGAAGCCTTTCTCTTCTTTCACCTTATTCATTTTTCTTTTTGAATTTTTTGACTTTCCATTTTTTTTTATTTTTCATTTTCACTGTGCATAGCACTTATTCATTTCAGAGTTAGAAGAGGGATCCTGACTTATTGTTAAAATTGGAAGCTAGGGCCAAAATCCATGTGGGTCATCTTATTCATGGCTAATAATATTTATATTAGATTCCTCTTGTCAAGATGTGTAGGATTTATCTAAATATCATCTGACTCTGATAAGTATTTATGGAGATATGATATGAATTTATTTCGATTATGGAATAATTATCAAGCTGACCTACAACACATGTAGGCTCAGAAGCCCAACAGTCCCATCTATTCAATCATCAACAGTTGTGTATAAATATAGGAGGTCATCTCCTCATTTGGACTCACTCAACTCATCACTTCTCTCTCTCTCTCCTGCGCAGAAAAGAGGCTTTTCTCCTACTGCGTAGAAAGAGACTCTTCTCTCACACGTGGAAGGAAGGTGCAAAATTTAGGGTTGTAACTGCAAAACCAAAGTTTGACCAACATTGACCATTAGTCTACCTCTCAGAACTGCGTTGTAGGTGCATCTAGATCTCCTCTGAAGGCCACATTTTTTGGTGGTGGAATCAAGCCAATCTGACAGTTGGTTTGCAAGATATTGTCTACCCTAGTTTGGCTAATCTAGGGTCTGCTGCTGCTGATGTAAATCAGATTTATGTACTATTTCTCTCTGCTGAATTATTGAAGATAAAGGAATATTTGATCAAAGGGTTTCCCCATATTGGGGTTTGTCCCTGGCTAGCCGCCAAATCTTTTGTCTCTTGTCTTGGCTTGTTTTCTGTTGATCGTCTAATGTTCTATCTGCACTTTACTTTATGTACATGCAATTGCTAATCTATGGATAATAATAAGAAAGATAAGTAAACTACTATAAGCATAGAACATACCATAACTTAACATGGTATCGGAGCTGAGGTGAAGGCAAAGAATGAGCAAGAAAAGAAGCAATCACCGAAGAGAAGATTGGCTAGGCTATCCTAAAAGAACTATGGGGTCCTCAACACTCTTCCCTGCCAAAGACAAGCTCTGTGAGAAAGTTGACTATCACAGATGGAAGATTTCTATCGATCTAACCTTAGAAGATCAAGGAGTGTTGGACCATGTGAGAGGTAATATTGTTGAGCCTCCATCAAATGCACCCGCTGCTGCTACAAAAAAATGGAAAACCGGTGAAGTCAAAATGAAGAAGATCATCCAGGACTCTATCGACAAGTGCTTGGTGGCCTACATCTTCGACCGAAACACCTCCAAGGAAACCTACGATAGACTGGTGCGTTTATTTAAAGTTAATGATGCTAATCAAGTCTTGTTTCTTAGTAATAAGTAGGATGAATATTATCTACCAGCTGCTCTATCTACCTCTACTCCTTCGAAATCAATGGGAATTTGGCTCATTTATAGTGGTGCCTCAAGGCACTTCACTGGTTACAAAGAAGTTTTCCATAATCTAATAGAGAAAGAAACTAACCTGGAAATCATCCTTGGAGATAATATGAAATATCCCGTGAAAGGTGTAGGCAATGTCTCTCTTAAATTGAATCAAGGTAATACGATCCACTTACAAGATGTATTATATGTACCTAACCTCAAAAGGAACCTGGTTTCCATCTCGGCAATGGAAGACAAAGGCTACATGGTGACCTTCAATGATGGCAAGGTACGTATATGAAAAAATAATGTTAAAGATGCCTTCACTCTTGGGTTTCGAGTTGATTCATTATATTAGGTTGGTGGAAGTCCACTAGGTGTCATTTCTTGTGACACATCTCTTCAGTCCGAACTTTGGCATCGAAGGTTTGCCCACCTTCATTATAAATCTCTACTCGATGTAAGACAAATTGTAACAGGGATGCCTGAATTCCGAGTAGAGAAAGAAGGTGTATGTCTGAGATGTGTCATAGGAAAGCTCAAAAGGGGACCAATCCCCTCCAGCTAAAGCAAGACCTTTGATACATTACAACTGGTTCACTCAGACATATCTAGTATGATGCCTATGAACTCATTGGGAGGATGTTTATATTACCTTACTTTTAGAGATGATTATTCTTGAAACACTTGGATATACTTCTTGAAGAAGAAGGCTGAAGTGTTCTCTTGGTTTTGACACTTCAAAGCCTTGATCAAGAATCAAACCAAAAAGAAGATCAAGATCTTAAGGATTGATAATGGGACTGAATATGAATCTAACAAGTTTCATGACTTTTGCAAAGAGGCTAGCATCAAGAGGGAGACTACTACACCATATAATCCTGAACAGAATGGTGTGGTGGAAAGGAAGAACCGTACGATTGTGGAAGTTGTCTGTGCCATGCTCCATGATCAAAGACTTACAAAGCTTCTATGGGCTGAAGCTGCAAACACCACCATATATGTACAAAACCGATGCCCTCATCAAGCATTGGGTTCCAATACTCCTGAAGAAATGTTCACTGGTAAGAAACCTGACGTATCTCATTTTAACATTTTTGGAAGCCCTGTATATTTTCATGTGCCGAAAGAGAAAAGGAATAAATTGGGTGCATCTAGAAAGAAAGAAATCTTCATGGGGTGAAAATACTAAGGGATATAGAATCCATGTAGCCGGTCAAATGGAAGTCGTGATTAGTCATGATGTCACCTTTGACGAAGATATGGCCCTTAGCAAGGTGGACAATCTTCCGACTTTGAGAAGCTCTCAAGAAGCCGACACCAAGAACCGAAAGAAAAGGATGATGAAACAATGCCTAATGTGGAAGAACCCATGGATCCTATTGATCCACCTGAGCCTTCCTCTTCTAGGAAGAGGCCCTCTTGGCTTAGGAGGCTACTCGATGATGCTAAAGGACACACTACACCTCGAGGAACCTTTCGTGAAAGTAAGAAATTGAATAGGTATCAAGGATACCTGACCATCATGAGCTCGAACATACAAAATTAGCCTTCATCATTCTCAGATGCCATCAAGCATCAAGTATGGAAGGATGCTATGGCCGAAGAATATGAGTCTATTATGAAGAATGATGTCTGGGAAGGAGTTCCCAGACCCCAGGACAAGACAGTTGTCATTTCCAAATGGCTTTACTAGATAAAGCATGCAGCAGATGGAGGTACGAAAAAATATAAGGCTCGTTTTGTCACTCGTGGCTTCTCCAGAAGGAAGGTATAGACTATGATGAGATATTTTCACTTATTGCCAGATATACCACCATCTGCTTGATCATAGCCCTTGCAGCTTCACAAGGATGGAACCTACATTAGATGGATGTCAAGTCAGTGTTCTTTCATGGTTCGATCAAAGCAGAGGTCTACATGGAGCAACCAAAAGGATTTGAGATTTATGATCAAAAATCTCATGTGTGCAGGTTGAAGAAGGCCCTTTATGGGATGAAGCAAGCACCCCGAGCATGGTATGAGAGGATCGATAGCTACTTGATGAAGCTGGGATTCACTAGGAGTGAAGCCAACCCTAACCTCTACTTTAAGGTTGAAGATGACAAACCTCTCATACTGGTGCTGTATGTGGATGACCTCTTCCTAACAGGTGCAGACCCTCTCATTCACAAATGTAAGAGGGATTTGGCTTCTAAATTTGAAATGAAGAACTTAGGACTGATGCACTATTTCTTAGGACTTGAAGTCTAGCAGAAGCCAAGGGAAATTTTCCTATCTCAAGGAAAATATGTGGTGAAGATATTGGAAAGATTCGGTATGGTAGAATGCAAGCCTGTAACTACCCTGATGGAGCTTGACATCAAGATGTTAAGCAATATTGCTGCTGGACCTATTTTATGAAATGCTACCGAGTATTGGCAACTTATCGGAGCATTAATGTTCTTAGTGAACTCCCATCCAGATATATGCTTTGCAGTCAACACATTAAGTCAACATATGGTTGAACCTCATCACATACATTGGATTGGTGCCAAGAATCTATTAAGATATCTTTGTGGCACAATTACATATGGGCTAAGATACACTTCTGGAGATGTGAAACTACTTGGATACACAAATGCTGATTAGGCAGGCAGTGTGATGGTCCGTAAGAGCACTTTTGGGTGCTATTTCTCCTTGGATCTACTTCGATATCCTGGATGAGCAGGAAGTAGAAGTCGATGGCTTTGAGCACCGCTGAGGCAGAGTATATTGCTACTAGCATGGCCTCCTGTGAGGAAGTCTAGTTACGGAAGCTCTTCAGTGAGCTGTTTGGATTTACACTAGAAACCACCATGATCCTATGTGATAACCAGAGTGGGATTCGTTTGTTAGAGAATCCCATATTTCATGATCGCTCCAAGCATATCGATATCAGGTACCACTATATTAAAGATATGGTGCAGCAAGGAGCTATAAGGCTCCAACATATCGGTACAAATGAACAGGTCGCCGACATTCTGACAAAGCCCCTAGGAAAGGTCAAATTTTTTACTTTCTGAGAATGACTTGCTTTCATTCAGAAACCCTATGATGAGGGTCATGTATGATGTATTGAGCTCTGGGAGCTCCAGGGGGGCGCGGGGTACTTCTTGGAGTGACATATGACCACAGGGTGACTCACCATCCCCTGGTGGTGTATGTGTATAGGGTAAAAGAATCAAAAATTTCCTTATGATACCCCGTGACGACAATGTAGTAGGATGATTAGTTCTCCTGTGAGGTCTAGATGATGTGTTCTCCATGACAACTATGTAGCAGGATCATTAGTTCTCCTGTGAGGTTTGGATGATGTGTTCTCCATGATGATTATGTAGCAGGATGAATAGTTCTCTTGTGAGGTTTGGATGACGTGTTCTCCATGACGATTGCATAGGAGGATGATTAGTTCTTTTGTGAGGCCTGGATGATGTCTTCTCCATGATGATTTGCTCTCTTGTGGGACAAGATGATTCGCTCTCTTTTGGAACAGGATGATTCACTCTCCTATGGACAAGATTGATTAATTCTCCTGTCGATGCATCCTACCCATGCAATGTGAGACTCATGGGAAGTACCTCTCATCTGATCAATGAGTAGGGAAATGAGGATAGGGACCATAGTAGCACTGATGGATGCATCGTTGTATCTACCATACTCCCTATGCTAGGATGACCTTCATTGATTTGGGACAAATGGTACTGGTCTGGGACCAATGGTAGGAGTTGTACTCACTATGACGCTGACTTCAAGTCAGTTGAGACTAGTCTGGGACCAGTGGTACATACTCTAAGACTGACTTCGGGTCAGTGAAGGACTGGTCTAGGACCAGTAGTAGGAGTGGTACCTACTATGATGCTGACTTCGGGTAGGTTGAGACTGGTCTGCGACCAGTGGTACACACTCTGAGACTAACTTTGAGTCAGTGGAGGATGATACTGGTATGGGACTAGTGGTAGGAGTTGTACCCACTATGACACTAACTTCGATTCAGTTGAGACTGATCTGGGACCAGTGGTACACACTCTAAGACTAACTTTGAATCAGTATGATACATCCTCAATCATTTCTTCCTCTTCATAATTCGAACAAAGCAGAGAAGAACAGAGCAGAGAAGAGCAGATCAAAATAGGGTAGAACAGAACAGATCAAAGCACGCATGATAGAGTAGAGCAGAGCAGGGGTCAAGTTGTACAGGGTAGTTCATTTGATGGATGAATAGTAGCGACCGATAGACAGATTACAGATGGAGTTCTGCCTAGTTGAGAGGGAATGTTAAAATTGGATACTAGGGCCAAACTCCATGTGGGTAATCTTATTCATGGATGATTATATTTTTATTAGAATCCTCTCATCGAGAGGTGTAGGATGGATCTAAATATCATCCGATTCCGATAAGTATTTATGGAGATATGAATTTATTTTGATTATGGAATAGTTATCAAGCCGACCTACAACTCATGTAAGCTCAGAACCCCAACAATCGCATCTATTCAACCATCAATAGTTGTGTATAAATATAGGAGGTCTTTTCCTCATTTTGACTCACTCAACTCATCACTTCTCTCTCTCTCTCTCTCTCTCTCTCTCTCTCTCTCTCTCCTGTGCAGAAAAGAGGCTCTTCTCCTACTGCGCAAAAAGAGACTCTTCTCTCACACATGTGGAAGGAAGGTGCCGAATTTAGGGCTGCAAATGCATAACCAAAGTTTGACCAGTGTTGACCATCATTCTACCTCTTAGAACTACACTGTAGGTGCATCTGGATCTCCTTTGAAGGCTACATTTTTTGGTGGTGGAATCAAGCCGATCCAACGGTCGGTTTGCAAGATATTGTCTGCCCTAGTTTGGTTGATCAAGGGTCTATTGCTGGTGCTCTAAATCAGATTTATGTATTATTTCCCTCTGCTGAATTATTGAAGATAAAGGATGATTTGATCAAAGGGTTTCCCCACATTGGGGTTTCTCCCTGGCTAGTCGCCACATTTGTGTCTCTTATTTTGGCTTGTTTTCTGTCGATCATTTAATATTCTATCTGCACTTTACTTTATGTACATGTAATTGCTAATCTGTGGATAATAATAAGAAATATAAGTAAACTACTATAAGCATAGAACATACCATAACTTAACACTTATTAAGATCAAAAGAGGTTGATCCAGCAGAGAAGTAGTTTATTGTATCTTTGACGTGCCCGTTAAGGTTTTCCCCCTCACCTTACTCTACCT
Source organism: Pinus taeda (assembly GCA_000404065.3). Lineage (NCBI taxonomy): Eukaryota > Viridiplantae > Streptophyta > Pinopsida > Pinales > Pinaceae > Pinus > Pinus taeda. The sequence goes on along the minus strand of APFE031595198.1, from coordinate 89,714 downwards.
GACTGAGCTGACAAGGCTTAACCCAAAAACAATCGACTAAAGAAGGTGACACTAGTTAGCGTGCAAGCATTTTTTCTACACCAAGGTTCACTTCGAAGAGTATGTATTTTCCTTTGCCGTATCATGGAATAAGAGTAACAAGTTCAACATACAGAGGCAAGATGACAGATAACCAAGTAGTGAGAGTTTTACAAACCCTCTTGTACTTTACCCGTCTCATTTCATGAGTCACACATGGTTTCATGCAAACTAACCTATGAACAAAACAAGTGAATGAACTAACAATCAACAAAGCAAAGCAAGAGCAGAAGTGAAAATGAAAGTGAAAGAAGTAAACAAACAAGCAAGAAAAAAACAAGCAAACAAAGCATGTAAGCAAACAAGCATGCAAAAAAACCATTGAAATCAAACACCACTCCTACAACTACACTAACGGTGCAAGGGCCTGATCATGTGAAGTGATACTTCCAATGCAACCACCGACGCATTGGTAGACCCATGTGGGTGAAGGCTTGGTCCACGAGTAACCTAGTTGTGCGGACCAGCATATAAGAAAGATATAATAGTGAAGATAGCCACACTTCATGTTTCAAAGTGCCCACGAGACATAAGTGAGTGTATATGAATTACAAAAAGTCCATGGCCTTATCATGGTGTTGTGTGACACTACGTGCATCTTTGAAACACAAGCACACTCTTGACTGTGACATGCAAGAAAATGAAATAAACAAAGATAACTTGCATTGCACACGAGTGCTTGCAATATAAGACTCCTCCAATGCATGAGCAAATGGGATCGTAGAGTTCGAGTGGAGGAGGTGTGATCTTAGAGTTAGATTGATCTTGAGTGGATACAGATGAGTGAAGAGGATCCTTGAGTCTTTGAACAATTTCTTGATCGAAAGTGAAAACAACATCAGGACAACGAGGGCCTGACATAACCATCATCTCAGGCTAAAGTACCTCGACGATCTATGGGGTTTCGACTTTGTTGACAAATGGATCTTCATAGACGAGTGGCTTAGATGGATTAACAACAAGTGAATCAACATCTTGATCAGATGATGAGGTGAATAGATCACGACAATGAAGATCAGAAAATACAGGATGTTGGTCAACATCCTCATGATTTGATGAATCGCATAGAGGGGTAGATGAGAAGGAAGGATGCTCACCCTCTAGGTTTCCGGAAAGAGCAGATGAAATATCAAGTGGATTTTCAATGAATGATTGGTCCTCTCATTTTTGGATGATGGGTTAACATACAGTGTGTCTTAAGAAAGCTCAACAATGGGTGCATTCATAGATTAGGACACACATGCAAAATCATTGATGGTAGGTTCACTAACGATGTTAGGAAAGAACGAAGGGGGCTCAGATGGAAGGGAGTCATCCTTCACCAAGTGTTCATGCTCAAGCTCTCGCTCATACTCTTCATGAATGACAATGCATGTTGTTTGTGCAACACCAACTCCATCAGCGGGTTGTTCCTCGTTCACAACAAGTGAAGAGTCTAGAATGGACAAACACAAGACATCATCATCTGAAGGAACACCTGGGTACGAAGATGAAGGTCGAAAAATAAAATGCATATGAGAAATCGAAGGAATCAAAACCAAATATGCATGAAAATTTCATAGAGTGATGTTGGAAGGGTGTGAAAGTTGAACAGGTGTGTGAACATGATACTCTACATCACAGGAAAATGGTGGAACTATTGAATGAGAGGAAGGCAGAGAGTCTGTTGAGACAGTGCCTACTCCCACATGAGATTGTGCAGTTCCATCAATGAAGAATGTTGAGTGAGGCTTGATATCAAGCTTCCTCTTGGGATGGGAATATTTCTTAAGAGAGTACTCGAACCAGTACTAGAGATAAGCGAACTTCATCTAGCTCCTCGGAGCTTGAAACTGTAAGTCACGGAAGCGCTACCAAAAATCAATAATGTATTCATGTGGAGCCCTCTATTGTTGTAATAGTTTCTGGTCAAGATGGTCATGATCAAAATGATGGAACGTGTCTTCAATAAGATCATGGAAGTGCTCACATGAGTGAACGGTGTCATTTGATAAGCTGAGCACCCAATGAAATGGGGATTCACAAAGTGTGAATGCAAGTAGCAGACCGACTTGTTCGTCAGTAAACTCATCTTCCTCATAAATCATGGAAAGAAAGTTACGTAAGTGCTCAGGCCAGGACACTTCACCTTCGCCATCATTCGTGTGAGTGGGCAAGAGATTGAAAATATTCCCTGAGATGGAGACATCTTCATGATTCGAAAAACACCTCGGGGGAAGAAGAATGCAAGACTCCATGAAAGATATGCAAAGGTTCAAAACTAGATGAGAGAACATTGCTTGTCATCAAAGCCTCCTTATAGCGCCAAAAATGTTGACGGTGGTGGAACCCTAAACATGTCAAGGGGATCTCCCCAGTAATAACTCGCAATTAGACCTCAAACTATTTGCCATAGGATTCCTAGCAGTCAGTCGTAAGGTAATGCCTTGACCACGATGTTGCATAGAGGCGAGTAAGATAACTTTGTCAGTAGAAAGGGTGTGATTGATGCAGTGAGTTAACGAATGAGTATAAGAAGTTCCAAAACTTCAAAGGGAGAGGAAGGTGAAGGTGGGTTCCAAGTTGAAAGGGATCAATCCCAACTTGGCAAGGAACACACAACACAAAGGAAATGCACAACTTCCGGCAGAGAAGTCGACACAGATGCGACAGTCACAACATACAAGGTAAGATAACACGAACAACACTCACATATCAATCCGAGACGAGTGTGATAGTTGATATAACAAGGTTCAGAGAAAGGTTTGTCTGATGTCCAAAAGAGTAGTCGACATGGATGGTGACATCATTAACAACATATTCAACATATTAACAACAATATTCATATAATTGCATGTGAATCATTTCATACACAAGTACTTAAGTTAAAAAACATAAATCATTAAGGCAACTGGAATAGCCCAACTACAATAAAACATATGGATGAAAATGTTTTGGCTCTTATTATTAAAGAAGTGTAAGTCACAATCATACAATACACAATGTAAACCTACTGGCCCCATCAGTGGAATATTACAGCCACATCCATCTGCTCCTCCAAAGAGATGTACTAGCTCTGTGCAGTGGAGAAGCCAAGGCATATTACAATATTGTCCAAGCCTTCTTCAAGATAGTCTTAGTAGAAGCTTGGCTGACCAAAAGCCTATACAATGAGTTATGAGGGACTATTTATAGCAAAGGGTGGGGTGACCCTTGACATTCCCCTTTATGACAGTTCAACTACCCTCATGACTCTTCACCTACTCTGTGGCTGTTGCATCCCACTGTTGACACTCAACTTACACTTGACATGACTCAACATTACAATGCACATGTACTCATGTGAGACAACATGGCTTGAGAAAGCCTTGCAAGACATCACTGACACTTGGTCTGCTGTGGTGAGACCAACTCTTTGACATGCTTGTGATGGTGAAGCTGGTGAGTTGATGCCAAGCTTGGTCGTCCATGATGGTGTGCATGCACCTCATGGTGATACCTTGCTGAAGAAAACTCTTGCCTCCGCTGCAACTGTTGCATTTGTTAGGCCCTTTTATCAAACTCATTTGCTAACATTCACATGGTCTTCTTGGGTACGGTTGAACTGGCAACATAATGATGCATAGTTTTGGCCCTGATCTTCAATTGTGTGTTGGTGGTCATGCACATCAGCTTGCCGAAGTGCATGTTCAGCCCCAACTAGGCATGCTTCTTGTCTTCACCTTAGTGAGTGTGTTGAATGGGTTGGATTTCATGCATGCACTCAATGACATGCATGCTATTGGATCCTTTTCATGTGATCAAAAATATTGCTCACCATTTTTAATCTATGTACTGGGATGGATCCTTTACTTGTACTGGCACAGTTTCATCTGTGACTGCATGTTGCACCCACTACTATTCCTCTTCCTGCTGCAACTCATTGAACGGTCCGTGCAAGTTCATGTTATTCCTTAGTTGCTGCTTCAACACATGAAACTCCTTCTTTGTTCCATCTTTTGCCTTCGCGTGATCTTCATGTCGCGCTGTCACTTCATACTTTGAGTCTCCAACGTTGCTTTCATTATCAATGGATCTGCTTGATCTTGCAACTTTGCTCCACCTCTATGTTGTCAACAACCTTCCTCTTGCATTCACTATGTTCACTTCATTTGTTGCATTCAGTATGTTGCCTTCATCTGTTATTCATGATGCGGCTTGTTGTGATGCTGCTACTTGATGTCCTTGTCCACGAACAACTTGATGTCTTTTTGAGTAGGTAAGCCCATGGACACTTGATTGACTGCACCCCCAAGCATGCTCTGAATGGTGTCTCCATCTCTGCTCTCCTGAAAGCCATTTTACCTATATTTTTGAGAGGTAGATGAACACCTGCGACACCTAGAGACATGGAAACACTCATAGCAAGAAATCTATCATTCAAAAACTAGAATGAACATGATAACTAACTTACAACATACATGGGTGAATGATCATGAAGATTGCACAATTTCGGTCGAGAGGTGAGGAGACCAACTGCCAAGACTGCACAAGGCACAGTGCCAGCTACTGAGAGGTTGACTGACTGTTGGAACTGTGCAATGCACAATCCAGTCAGGTAGTTGGCTGTTGGGATTGCGCAATGAGAAATCCTAGCTGGGAAGGACCACTGGCCCAAGGGCATATTTGCGCAAATTTTTGGGCCACGTAGCCACTGACCTCCAAAAATGTGTAATTCAGTCTAGGAGGCTAGTGTTGGGCCATAATGTACAAATCTGGAGAGGAATGTGAGCCTTCCTTCTCCAAATTACACAATGCAACCTTGGTGAAGGTAGAGATCAGGCCAAGGTTGGCCTGACTCGTCGACACGCAACTAAAAGCAACTAAGCCGATGAAATGCATGGCGACACTAAGTGATAGCAGAAGTGATAAACAGTGTGTGTAAAACATGAATGGAGGATTGAGAAAATAGCTCAACATGCATGTAGGTGAGGCCGTTCGCTACTTGGGCAAATGTCCGTGAAAAACAGTTTCATGCATGCGACAATAGTGAGATAGAAACGAAAATTGAAACAAAGCTAGGACAACCTAGTATACATGTAAGTGATAGCAAGCGTTCAAAGAAATCAAGCAAAAAATATTCATACAAGCGAAAACCAAAAAACCAAAAGTGAAGCTCTACATAAAACAACTGAGCTGAATGTGCCAGCTGCTCCTAGATGAGATGTGGGATGTCAGAGCTACAAGGTTGATGTGAGGAATGAGATCTAGAGTGTCTGGTTGATGAATTTTGATAACATCGAGGTTGTGATGCGCATGCCACAAATCTAGGGGAAGCAACACTTGGAGGGAGGTTTCTAAAATATTCCTTGAATGTAACCTATAACTGCTAAACATAGATTCTTGAAACAAGGGATGAATTTGCATGCTGCCTTGGGAGAAGCAGCATATGCATGAAACTCTATTTTTCTTGGCTCCAGAGGGAATTGGTCAACTCAGCTACACATGAAAGTGACTACTCAACTGTTGGAGAAAAATGTACATTCCTAACTATAAGTTGGGCTAACTGCCCAAGTGGATTGCGCAATTGCTAGGCCTAGCAGCTGACCACTACCTATATTTGTGCAAATCCTGGGCTAAACAACCTGTTGATAGGAAAAATTGCGCAAATCCTACTTGGAGGGTTGGCTAGTAGGATTGCCCAATCCTGGAGCCCAACAGGTTGCCATAGGGAATTGCGCAATTCTTGGAGGGAAGGCTAGTTGCTCTCTAGAAATGTGCAAATTTCATTGGGAAGCTACTCAACTTGGAGCTGGACCAAGTCCAGATGAGCAGCTTGTGAGGTAAATGGATCGACTGTGATCGACAGGCTACCTTTGAGCAAGAAATACACAGAATCTTGAGGACATGATGAAGCAAGGCAAGCTACTGTGAAGTTTGGTAGGGAGGCTCCAAAAAGGGATAAGGCAAAATTTTGGAGGTTGTTGTAGCTACTACAATAGGATTGATTTTAGTGTATCGATGAATAGTTACAAGAGATAAAAGAGGCAATATTTAGAATGGACAAAGAGCCTATCACATGGGTACAACCAGACTGGAGCATGCAGCTGCACCATGCTTTGTAATGCTATAATGTGACCACAGAAGAAGGTGAGGAAGACCCTAGGAACATCATTATTCCTTAGTCAGAAGAACAACACCAAGCCATGGGGCCTAAGGCAGATGTTTTTGACATCTCAAAGCCCTTGAAAAATAAGTAGTGAATATTGGGTCAGAAACACAACTGAAGTTTGCCAATATAGGTGATTATTGGGACGAGGACATAGTGGACAAAGTCGTTGAGTTATTGCGAGAATATTAGGACTTATTTCCCGCAAAGTCTTCTAATATGAAGGGGATAGTAGGTAATCTGGGCATCATGAATATCACTCTAAAGCTAGATGTGAAGCTAGTGAAGTTGTGCCCATATCGGTTGAATCCTAAGTAGAAGGAGAAAGTGCACAAAGAATTAGACAGGATGCTTGCAACTAGGATTATTGGACTTGTGGAGGAATCAGAGTAGGTTAACCATATGGTAGTTCAAGAAAAGAAGACGAAGGGCGAAATTCAGATCTGCGTAGACTTAAGGATGTTGAATTATGGTTGTGTCCATGATCCATTCCCTACGCCATTCCTGGATGAAGTACTAGAAAATGTTGGAGGCTAGAAAGCCTATTCGTTTAACGATGGGTTATTAGGGTATCATCAAATAAAAATCGTGCTGGAGAATCATAGTAAGACTACCTTCAATATAGAATGGAGTTTTTTTCAGTATACAGTCATGCACTTTGGATTAAAGAATGCCCCTACAATCTTTTCTATGGTGGTAGTCACAACTTTCAAAGAATTTATTCATAACTTCTTGGAGGTTTACTTTGATAATTGAAAATTGTTCATATTAGTAAAGAAGCATGTTTCCAATCTTCGCCTCATACTAGATACTTTTCAAAGTATCAAATCTCCCTTAATCTAAAGAAGTGAATATTTTTCATACCTTATGGGATACTCCTGGGCCATGTTGTTTGTAAATAGGGGTTTATGGTAGACCCTACCAAAATTGCATTGATTATTAATTTCGAGGCTCCAAAGAATGTCAAACAGTTGTGCGCGATGTTGTGCCATACATGATATTATAGGAATTTCATCAAAGCATATGCACATATCACTTCACCCATGGAGAGATTACTGAAGAAGGATGTGACATTTTTCTGGGATGATGATTGCCAAAAGAGTTTGGATGTATTAAAGGAAAATATTGTCACAATGCCTATTCTAGTATTCCTTGACTAGAAGAAGGAATTCCACGTGCATGTAAATGCATCCTACATAGCATTAGGAGTTATGCTAACCCAACTAGGAACAAGTGATATTGACCACCCAATAATGTTTGCAAGCAAGAATTTTTCAAAGGGAGAAAAGAATTATTCGACTACAGAGTGTGAAGGATTGGCAATGGTGTATGCACTCCAAAAGTTTCGACACTATTTGTTGGGTGCGCACTTCAAATGTGCACACACCACTCCACTTTGAAATACCTCGTCAACAATCCTATGTTGGAGGGTGGGGGGAATTTATATATGGTTGTTGCTCTTCTAGGAATATGATTTTGAAGTCGTTGTGAAGCCAGGGCATCTAAATTGTGGACTTGACCACCTTTCACAGATTGAGAATGGTGACAAAACTACAAATCTAGAGGAAGGATTGCCTAATGCACAGCTATTTGTTGTGCATTTTGCAAACAAACAAAAAAAATTATATTAACAAACCTAGTGGAGGTTGGCCGACCCAATTTCTTAGATTAACTCCTTCATAACCTATGTATATAGCTTAGAATATGGCTCTTGGATACATCATGAATATCTCTAGAATATTTATTGTCGCATCCCCTGATGATGGACTCACTTGGTAGTCCGAAATGTTGGGTTCATAAAACTCTATAACAAGTCATTTCTCCTCTATTTAAAACATAATCCAATTCTTATCTACTGGTACAGCTCCTGAAGGGTATACAATGCAGAAGAGGAAAGAATTGGTGGTCATGGTTACAGAATTCTCTGTTATTGTGGGGCACTTATATAAAATGGGATCGGAGGAAGTGTTGTGTAGGTATGTCCCATATTATGAAAGACAAAGTATCCTCGCTAAAGCACATGGAGGGGTTTCAGGAGGATATTATGTGAGAAGAGAAACTATGCAAATGATCCTACAAGTAGGACTATGGTGGCTGATTGTGCATAAGGATTCCAAGGATTATAACAGAGCATGTGATGTCTCTCAGAGAACAGGGAGGCCGTCGCGAAGGGATGAATTACCTCTGAACTCGCAAGTGTTGCTACATGCATTCGATAAGTGGGTTATAGACTTCGTGGGACCAATTCAACCACTAGGAAAGAAGACATGAGCCCAATACATCATTACAGGGATCAAATATCTAACCAAGTGGGATGAGGTGCAACCCGTAAATTATTGTAGCACATCTCGTAAAGGATTATGGCGCAACCACAACTACTAAGCTCATTTTTTATTACGGTTTCTCTCGGTTTGGCTGCCCTAAAATTTTGATGAGTGGTAGGGGTTCACACTTCTTGAATGAAACAATTGTTTCTTTGTTTGAAGAGTTCCAGGTGTACCATCAGAAAAGTACATTGTATCATCCTCAAGTGAAAGGGATAGTGGAACCCTTTAATAAAATCCTGGAGAATGCTTTAATGAATATTTTTAATGCAAAAATTAATGATTGGCATGTGTGCATACCAGCTATTCTATGGGCATATAGAACCTTTTGTAAAAATTTAACTGGACAGACACCATTTAGATTGGTCTATGGAGAAGAAGCCATGATATCGATGGAATACATCATGCAAAGTTTGTGGATTGTTGCAGTTATAGATATGGATGATAGGGATACCATGGAAGAACGCCTCATGCAGATAGTTCAGTTTCAGGAAGATCTCTTCTTAGTTGGTTTTCATCAGTAAGTGCAGAAGGATCATGAAAAGGCATGGCATGATCACCATATTAAGTAGCACACCTTTAAGAATGGAGATTTTGTATTGTTGTATGATAGTAAGTTCACGAAGTTTCTGGGAAAGTTTCAAATGCATTGGTTAGGGCCCTATATCGTCAAGGAGATTACAGATGGCAGTTCAGCTCGTGAAGATGAACGGGGTGTTGTTTCCTAGAAAGGTCAATGGGAGTTGGTCAAAATTGTAAAGTGGTGAACCCGCCCCTACATAATGACTATATGAATGTAGGATAGTCTTAGTACTCCAAGAAGTTGCAAGGGAGTGTGGGACCATAAACTACACTGCTAGAAGGATAATCTAGCGAAGTGAATGGGTTGCATCATGAATGAGGGAAGGCACAAATGAGAGATGAAACAAAGGAGATGTGCTATCATGGTGGGTTCCACATAGCCTCATAAAAAGTGACCCTTGGAAGGAGTCAGATGTTACGCAGATCAAACCAATGAAGTGGGTGGACGCAGTTTAGCATGTGGGATTTATTAATATGTTGTGGGTGCTACATTTCAGTTGTAGCACCATTAACATAGTTTGTGTGCATAAATTATTGACACTGGTTCATGCTGGGTGTTGGCTTGAGGGGTCATGACCCAGGTTCATAGTTAGATGCGCCAACCAACAAAACCTTAAACTATTATCCCTTTCGGCAACAACCAACGTAATGCAGGCTACAGTCTCACCGGAAGTAGTATTGGGGGATGATAGAACTAGGCTTATGCATCCAGAGGTCCATGTGATGGGTTTTTGTTACTTCTAGGTATTTATCCCAACCTTTGTGAACCCTAACCCTTTAAATGAAGAAATCATAGTAACTTACATAAAACAGTATCTAACCCTTCACGAAACACTTTAAACATTCATAACATCATGTAAACTATCAGATCTACTACTTTTGCGCAAAAATTAAGTGTTTCTTTAGATAATTGCACACAAATAGCAAATACGGATAAATTGCATAAGTAAATATAAAGGCATAGAGACACAATTATTGCTCCAAAATAGCCTTTATTGGATATAATCCTTCTATTATAAACTTTTCTTTCCTATGCACATAGCTGTAGGGGCCTGTGCACAGAGCTACACGAGCCTTCGCACACAACTGTAGGGGCCTGCACACTCAGCTTGTGGACTTACCAAGGTCTCTGTGCACACAATTACAGGATCTACTTTCCCATACAATGATCTTCAATTCTTTGATTCTTTCTATGACTTTCTATGACTCCTTTATATAGTTTCTTCCATTACAATACCATGGTTCGTGAATCATGGGTTGGTCACAAAAAATCCTATCTTCTAAAAAACTAAGGGACTAAAGTACCTTTTGACTCCAATGACCTTCATGCTTTAGTCCCTCAAAATATAGAGAATTTACATAGATAACAAAAATTATTACAAAATTCACCCTAGGGGACGTTGTCCCAACACACCCCCAACACAATTTGGTGACTCATCCTCGAGCCACTCTATAGGTGGCACCTCAATCTTTTCTTGCTGATCACTTAACTCAATCTTCAAAACCTACAGGTCTGTTTTACCCTGTCTAGTAGCTTGATGCATTTTCTCTACCAATTTTTTAGCAGTTGGGCCTTCAACTACAAGGCCCATGGTCATTTGTGTCTGTTGCATCCCTTTCAGCTTACTCTGCACTGACAGAGTCAACTGGCTCGCACTTTAGCAGGGGATTTTTTGGGGTGGGATATACTTTGGTATTCAAGTTATCAGTTCAACCACTTCTGCATCAACCTCCTCTATTCCTCTACAAAGTTCTTCCTCATCTAGATCCAGTGGCTCCATCTGCTACTTGGACTTATCCATTTTTCCTTTCTAACATATTTTTCTCCAATTCTTCAACGAAGATTTCCGCACCAGTGCTTGCTGAGGCTTCTTCTGCTTCATAGAAGTAGATGGCTTAGGCATTGGTGACCTATGTGCGGTAGTAGGCAATCCTGTAGGTATAGGTTTGGCAGTTTCTATCTTAGATGGGGTTAGCTCCGTCTCAGGGTGAGTTGTATTCATTCTCTCAAGGAAGCTCTTACGATAGAAATCATGCATGTTTGTGAACTCCAACCATGAAATAAGTTCCTTCCAATCCGGCTCAGACATATAGTACTTTACTTGGTGCAAAGAAAGGTGAAAAATCTTAAGGCAAACTCTCAGGAAGAAAAGTGTTCAAATGTGGAGTAGTATGCCATATATATAGACCAATTTGAATTCAAATCCAACCATTCCCTCCAATTCCTAGTCATTAATGCACATTTGGCGGAAGATTTCCAGAGATATGCTCCATAAATTCTTCTTCCCCACTCATTCTAATGGAAAAATCACCATCAAATCAACTACAATGTATCGAATGGCCATTCTTCAGCCATGCTATGTGGGACCCATCCACCTAACACAGTTCCTTTTGCGTAGCTCCCTTTGGTGCCATCCTTCAACTTTTCACGTAGCCCCTAAACTTTGTTTTCTAAATTTCAAGCAATGTAGTTTAAAGTTTCGTACTTCCTTCCAGCTACCTAGAGTACTAAGACTACCCCGCAACCATACAGTCATTGCGCAGGGGTGGGATCACCCCTGTAAAACTTTAATCAACTCCCATTGACTTTTCCTAGAAATAATTTCCCATTCAGCTTTGTGAGTTGAACTGCGCCTCCATCTGTAATTTCCTTCACAACATATGGCCCTATCCAATGCATCTGAAATTTTCCCGGGAACTTTGTGAACTTACTATCATATAACAACACTAAATCATTGATCTTGAAAGTGCATTGTTTGATATGGAAATCATGCCATGCCTTTTCACAGTCCTTCTACACATGTTGATTGAATCCATCCAAGAATCGATCCTCCTCCAATTCAATGAGTTGTGCCAGCCATTATTCCATGGTATCATGATAAACCATGTCAGTAATTGTTGCAATCCATAAACTCTGCACTATGTACTCCATGGGAATTACAGCCTCCCGCCCATATACCACTCTAAACAATGTTTGTCCTATCAACTTTTTGCAGGTAGTCATATGCGCCCAGAGGACCACCGGTATGCATACATCCTAGTCATTCCGTTTTTGGTTGCGAATCTTTGTCAAAGCGCTTTCCAAAATTTTGTTGAAGGCTTCTACTGTACCATTTGTTTGAGGGTGATATGGTGTACTCTTTTGATGATATGTCTAGAATTCCTTAAGCAATGGAGAAATTGTCTCATTCAAGAAATGTGTGCCCCTATCATTCATCAAAATCTTAGGGCAGCCGAACCTAGACAAGATATATTCAAAAATAAACTTCACGGTGGGAGGAGTGCTACAATCTTTTACAGATTATGCCTCTGCCCCCCAGTTAAGTATTCAGTTGGAGAAATGAAATATCTACTCTATCTTCTTCCCAGTGGTTGTATGGGTCCCATAAAATCTATTTCCCACTTATCAAATACCTACAATATCATTTCCAAATTCACTGGAAATTCATATCTTCGCGATGATCTTCCCATCCTTTAGCATAGATTGCATGTCCTACAATATATTTTGGAGTCCTTCTGCATAGTCGGCCACCAAAGTCTTACGCGTAGGATCTTCTATGCAATTTCTCTTCCTACATAATTCCCTCCCGCTACTCCTCCATGTGCTTTTACAAGGACCCTTTGCCTTTCATATTCTAGAACATACTTATGAAATATTTCATCAGAGCCCATTTTGTATATGTGTCAGGCAATAACAGATAAATCTTTAACCTGAACCACCAGTTCTTTTTTTATTACATTGAATACACTTCAAGAGTAGTTCTGGTAGACACAAATTGAATTATATATGTGCAATGATCATCTACGACGCAAATCACAAAGAGCTTCGCATTAGGCAACCCTTCCTCCAAACTCGTAGGCTCATCCCACTTCTCAATTCGCTTTAGGTGATCTAGTCCAGCATTTAGGTGCCCTAGATTCTCAATGACCTCGAAATCATATTCTTGGAACAACAACAACCACATGAAAATATTTTCCTCCAACACATGCTTGTTGACCAAGTATTTCAGAGTAGACTGATCTATACCATTTGTTGGCTTGAGGGGTCCTGACCCAAGTTCAGAGTTAGTTGTGCCAACCAAAAAACCCTAAAATACTTGCCCTTTCGGCCAAAAAATTTGTAGCATAGGCTACAGTCTCACCCAAAGCAGTATTGGGGGATGACAGAACTAGGTTTTTGCATCTAGAGGTGTGTGTGATGGGTTTTTGTTACTTCTGGGGTTATCCCGACCTTCATGAACCCTAACCCTTTAAATGTAGAAATCACAGTAACTTACATAAAACAATATCTAACCCTTCACGGAACACTTTAAACATTGATAATATCATGTAGACTATCAGATCTACTACTTCGCACACCAATTAAGTGTTTCTTCAAATAATTGTAGAAACCATAAAAAATACACATAAATTGCATAAGTAAATATAAAGGAACAAAAACACAATTATTGTTACAAAAAAATCCTTATTAGATATAATCCTTCTATAACAGACTTTTTGTTGAAAATAGAAACAAGAAATTCTATAAATAACATTCCTATAGATAGAATTTCAGGTACCAGTGTTTGATATAGCAACAAGGAATGATAAAATAGAAATGCTATAAATAGCATTGCTATAAATAACATTTCGGGAAACATTCCAATTTTAGTTATTCCCTAGACTAAAATTGAGAATTAAAATTCGAATTTGATCTTAGCAGTTGTTTGAAAAATAATTAATTAATTCATATTGAGTTAATTAGTTGGAGAAAATCAAACATGAAGTCTATGTGAAGACATGCAACAATTTCCCCTTTGATTGAGGAAGTTATCTTTTGATTAAAGGAGATCAAGATGAGTTGTACTTTGAGTTGTAATTAGTTAGCTCAGTTAACTGAATTAAATTCAGTTAGATTAGTTCCAACAGTTTGTGGAACTGATTGTGAGTTTAGTTAGTTAATGCATGCATGCATGTAATTGCTACACTTCAGATAACTGAATATTCTCTCATAAATAACTCATGCATGTCAGTGCAGTTAGAGACCGAATTGAGATCAGAGGAAGGGACAATGTACTATCAGTTGGAGGAATTTTCTTATAAAGGAAACTCATCCATGCAGAAGGAATTATCTCCTTTAGGATTGTGCAGTTATTTTAGAGGACAGTGTTGTGTGTGAGGTGAGAATCACACAGGTTGTAGCTGGAGGACCCAGGAGAAACTACGCAAGGAAATAAGAGGCTTGGAGGGCTAAGGGAAGTCGTATCTTGTGTCTATTCAGTCTGTGAGTTGTACTGTTTGATTTCAGAGAGAGCAGGATAACTTGTGAGCTGATTCTTTTTGTAATCTGAATATATTTCCACTTGTATGATAATACAGAGATTGGGGCTTTAGGCTGAGGCTTTCCCCAGGTTATTCTTCTATGTTCATGTGTGATTGATTTCTCATTCTTATTTATATGTGTTCTATTTGATCTTGCTCATATTCGATTAAGCTTCCACAAGTTTGTTGTAGAAGTAGATCTTGTATTTTGCTTTAGTATATTGCATAATCTGTTGATCTACAATGGGAATTTCTACATGGTATCAAAGCAAAGGTGATCAAAGAGAATAACAGTAAACAATGAAGGGAGAAGTTCCAAATTTGAAGTTCCTGATTATAGAATTCAAATTCTTATCACATCTAAAATTTCACCAATGGTGTTCAACAGTTTAATACCCGAGTATGCCCTTGATGGCAACTCAAATTATATAGCCTGGAAGGCTCGTAAGGAAGCAATATTAGAGTACAATGGTCTAAAGGACTTCATTGATCAAAAAGTCCCCAAGCTAGTAGTGGCTAATGCTACATAATTGGTAGAATGGAAGAAACATGTGGCTAGAGAAAGGAGAATCCTCATGGAGGGAGTTCGAGACCACATTGTCTCGAGCCTCCATGGGAAGGAGACACCATTTTCAATGTGGAAAACATTGAAAGATCTATATCACAATAACAGCGATCAGAGGAAGCTGGCATTGAAAGACAAGCTTCGGAAAATCAAGTTTGAAAAGGGCGACACGATCTCTACATATCTCAACAAGCTCACCACCTGCAGGGATGAGCTTGGAAGTGTAGGGATCACGACAGTTGATGATGACATGGTGATTCTTGCTCTCCTCGGTCTTCCTGCCAAATTAGGAAAGACTTTGGTCGAATCTAATGCAGGAGTAAATAAGGAGAAGCACCAAAGATGGTTCTTCATCCAAGAAGGATGAAGAAAATTGTGCCTTAGCTAGTAAGGCAAAGAAAGGGAAGGAGAAGGATTCTCATCCCAAATCGAGTTCTTCCCATGGTGGGAAGAAGTTTGACAAATTGAAAGTGCGATGCTTGCATTGTCATGAGGTGGGCGATTTTGCAACAAATTGTCCATTCAAGAAATCCAATATGGGATCCAAGCCAAGATCTGAAGGTGAGGCATCGGCCTCACAGTTCAAGTTGGATTTCACCCTATTCGCATGCATGGTTTCATCCATGGTGGGATGTGGTTGGTTTCTTGATAGTGGAGCTTCATTCCACATGACCAGCAATAAGAGTTTGTTCAGTACCTTGGAGGAGAAAGAGCTCGAGATACTCATAGTGATGGTAATGATGAAAAGTATAGTGTCTTAGGAGTAGGCACAATTGTGTTTCAGAGGGAGCATGGAGCTCGCATTACCTTGACAGATGTGAAGTATGTGCCAGGACTGAAGAAAAACTTGGTATCTATCACAATGTTGGAAGACAAAGGCTATGATGTAGTCTTCAGTAAGGGAAAGGTTTTCCTTAGACACGTCACCATGAGATAGGTGAAGCAGATTGGTTCACGAGGCAAGAACATGTATTCTCTTGAGGTTCAGGATGCATGCAAAGCCTTGAGGAGCAAGATAACTATTGGAGACTTTGTGGTTGAGAGGGCAAGTACATTACCTCTCAACATGCAGCACCAGAAGAAGTCTCAAACAATTGTGGAGGAGCCAAAATTGGTGAAGCAGCTTCAGGAGGTTGTGGAGCAGCCACAACTAGAGAATCTGAGAGAAGACCAAGTGGAGGCATCCACTCATGCAGAGACCTCCAATAGGGGGAAATTTCAAGCCAAGTGGGTAGAGGGATCACATGCATCCATACCTCCAGGTTGGAGGTGGGGCAATGTAGAGTGACAGTCACAAGAAAGCTGGAATAGGGGCAGGATCATTGAGGTACCCAACCTCTTTAATTATACCTTGCTACTCGAGCCTCGACGAGGAGTAGTAGGACTGGCTAAGTGGGTAGAGGCAGATGCGGATGGAGCGACAGAGAGAGCTACAGTGCAAGAATCCCAAGACAATGCAGAGATAGCAGGTTGCAACAATGCGAGAGGCACAAGAGTGTTGCACCAGTGCGGGATGGAACCGAGAGGTGTGCAATAGTGTGAGATCCATGGAGTGTTGCAGCAAATCAGAGGTCATAGAGGGAGCACTTGTCAATGGCAGAGGGAGCTTCAGCATCAGAGGATGTTCTAGCCCAATAGGGAGGTCAGTTGGGACATTTTTTTGTTTCTAGAGTTGTTGGAGTAACAACACTTGGAAGAAGTGTTGCATGCAGAACATTCCAAAGGTTTAAGATCGGGTTCAAGTTGAAAGCCTTTCTTGTTGAGAGGGAATGTTGAAAATAGCAACAAGAAATGCTAAAAGTAGAAATGCTATAAATAGCATTTCAGGTACTAATTTTGGATATAGCAACAAGGAATGACAAAATAGAAATCCTAAAAATAGCATTGCTATAAATAACATTTCGGGATACATTCCAATTTTAGTTAGTCCCTGAACAAAAATTGAGAATTAAAATTCGAATTTGATCTTAGTAGTTGTTTGAAAAATAATTAATTAATTCATCTTGAGTTAATTAGTTGGAGAAATCAAACATGAAGTCTATGTGAAGACATGCAACAGTTTCCCCTTTGATTGAGGAAGTTATCCCTTGATTAAAGGAGATCAGTTGTACTTTCATTTGTAATTAGTTAGCTCATTTAATTGAGTTAAGTCCAGTTAGATTAGTTCCAACAGTTTGTGGAAGTGGTTGTGAGTTCAGTTAGTTAATGCATGCATGCATGTAACTGTTGCACTTCAAATAAATAAATATTATCTCATAAATTACTCATGCATGTCAGTTCAATCAGAGACCCAGTTGAGATTAGAGGAAGGGATAGTGTACTATCAGTTGGAAGAATTTTCTTATAAAGGAAACTCATCCATGCAGAAGGAATTATCTCCTTCAAGATTGCACAGTTATTTCAGAGGTCAGTGTTGTGTGTGAGGTGAGAATCACACAGGTTGTAGCTGGAGGACCCAGGAGAAACTATGCAAAGAAATAGGAGGCTTGGAGGACTGAGGGAAGGAATATCTTGTGTCTATTCAATCTGTGAGTTGTATTGTTTGATTGCAGAGAGAGAAAGATAGATTGTGTGTTGATTCTTTTTGTAATCTGAACATTTTTTCACTCGTATGATAATATAGAGATTGGGGTTTTAGGCTGAGGCTTCCCCAGGTTATTCTTCTATGTTCATGTGTGATTGATTTCTCATTCTCAGTTATATGTGTTATATTTGATCTTGCTCATATTCGATTAAGCTTCCACAAGTTTGTTGTAGAAGTAGATATTGCATTTTGCTTTAGTATATTTCATAATTTGTTGATCTACAGTGGGAATTTCTACACTTTTATTTCCTATGCACACAGCTTGAGGGGCCCATGCACACAACTTGCAGACTTATGAATGTCTCTGTGCACACAGCTGCAGGAGCCTTCCCCTTCACCTAAGTACAAAAAGCAAACTTTTCTGCCTCTAACTACATGCCCATACAATGGTATTTTATTCTCTGCTTCTTTCTATCACTCGCTATGACTCCTTTATATAGTTTCTTTCATTACAATACCATGGTTCACGAACCATGGGTGGGTCACAAAACATCCTATCTTCTAACAAACTAAGCGACTAAATTCCCTTTTGACTCCTATGACCTTCACGCTCTGGTCCCTCAAAGTGTGGAGACTTTACATATATAACACAAATTATTACAAAATTTACCCCAAGAGACCTTGTCCCAACAATGGGTGCCTTCAGTTGGGAGTGTAGGTTTTAACCCCGTACAGAAATTACCTGCATACGAATTCTAAATCACAGGAAAAATAAAAATGCGAGGGCATAAAACATAAAACACATATACACAGGGATTTCCCACTGGATCTCAAAACCGAGACTACCGGCTTGATTTTTCATTATATTCCTTTCAATGTTACAATACATATTTATACATGCCGAAGCATCCAATACCATGGACCGAAAACCATCGCGTCCAAAACCATGGACCGAAAACCATAGGTATGTTCGCCCAACCTAATATAGGGTCCAAAAAAAATTTCTCGGGGCGCTACCCCAAACCCCGTAGAGGGGGGCTACCCACCCCCCTGTGACCCCCCCACTGTGCAATCGGTGCAATGAAGGGGGGGCTCCGCCCCCCCTCTAACCGCCCAGTTCACTACGTAGATTAGTCGTGGAAAGAATATAACACAACCCAACACCCATGTGGGATCCTCCACAACTTCCTCGAAAGAGGATGGATCAGTCACGACACATTTGCTCACAAGAGCCATGTATCCAGTGTACCGATAAGGTGACTTTCTCTGTCTGCGCTGTGTTGTAGGTGGTCCAACAACCTTCTCTGCATCTTGAGCCAGTCGCTCAGCTTCTGTAGTGCGCTTTTGCCCTCTGATGGTTGGCGCTGCATGAGTGGTCTCTTCCACTCCATGAACTTCATCTTGTGGATAATCCACATCCTGAAGCTCATCCTTAGGAACTAATAGCTCCTGATCTACATGCAAGTGTGGCTCCCTCTCAAGCGAACACTTCATGGCTTTCTCCTCCTGAAATTTGATATCTTGTCGCACAACAGTCTTGCAACTATCTGGCAAATACACACGATAGTTGTGGGGCGTATCAGTGTACCCCACAAATATCCCAACCTCTGCGGTTGGCTCCAGCTTCTTCCTGACATCCTCGTCACATGCATGTAAACAGGAGAACCAAAAATCCTCAAATGGGAAATATCAGGCCTCTTACCAGAATAAGCCTC
>APFE031595198.1:8158-67789 GCA_000404065.3 Pinus taeda | reverse complement strand
TACAATACTCCTCACAAGTACTCAGTACTATCTCCACCTGCTACACACAAACTAGCTCAGATCTGAATCAAGTCACAGGTTCAAATCTCCTCCGTTGTTTGCCTGCCTCCACTGGGCAATACCTGTTGAGAGTAAATCTGATCCAAGTTCGAATTCCCTTGGCTTGTACTATGCAATCCTCATTGGCAATCTCAATCAATGATTATGCAAATCTCATGCACAGCTATAGTCACAACTGATAGTAGTCTCACCCTTTCACCCACCTCTAACACTTGTCTCCACTGAATTGTCCATCCACTGATTTAACTGATGTATTCATTGGTTGATTTATGAGTTAATAATTAGTGAATTAATTAATAATTAATTCACACCACTCATCACTAGTGTATTTGGAAGTTAGACTGAATACAACTAGTTCAACTAAGTCAAACTGAACACAACTCCTCAATCAACTCCACCAAACTCAATCACTTGAGTTCTAACTGAAGTCCATCATGCAATAGCCCAACTAACCCATAAAAAAAGTGTATTTCCTTTTTTCAGTTGCATGTGCCACATCTGTAGCTCGAACTGAAGTGCTGCAAGCAGATAAGATAATGTTTATATTCCAAATATTATTAAGAGCTAATAATATTCGACTGTTCTATTTTTAGACTGGCAGTCTAAAAATAGACTCCGCCCATATGTCTAAAAATAGAGGTCCATCTATTTTTACTAACATGACCACTCATCCATAAATAACATCCTACAACTCATAGACCATGATCCATATGTCTAAAAATAGACATAGTCTAAAAATAGACTTTGCGCCAAAAATAGCCTGCGGGCCAACTTAGTGAAGGTGACTTCTTTTCACTAAGCTCCATCATCTTGTTGCATTTTCAACATGATGTTGCGTGTCTTCAGCATTAGGTGTTGGTAGAATTTCTATAATGGCAGGTTGATAATGAGTGGGAAAAAGTTCTTACAACCTGGGTGGTGTTCAAGGGGAAAAATTTCTTCCTCATGATGAGGTTGATGCTAAATCCTAAAGCTGTCTAAATGTTTGTAACACATGACATATATTAGAACTATGAGAGTTACTGGTGCAAATATTGCACATAGGACTAGTGCTAACACTATAAATTGTGTGGGCGTAAATATTTTCCATAGTGTGAGATGATGAAGCTTGATTGGTATCACGAGGTGGGGATATCCTTGGTGTCAGTAGCCTCTGAATCTTAGTATCAGCATGAGGTATGTTCCTAATGTGAGGTTATCTCAATGTTTCTCTCACTGCTCAAAAACATGGAAGGTATTGAAAGTTCCACATATGGTGTGCTTAAGAGCAAAGGTGACACAGATGGCGTGAATTTTTAACATGGTTAGGTCATGGTGTACGCACCAACAAGCAAAAGATATCCATAAACTTTCCCAATTCCTGACACCGATTTACTAGGTGGTTGGGTCTATCACATAGGGTGCACCTGTCGGGTGATTTTGACGAAGTGGCCTGAGGTCATTTTGTCTTCCTTCTAGATATAGACTGATGGTGGAAGTGGTTGACAAGTTGATTGGTGCCTGACTTTGGCTTAGGCATAGTTTTTTCCTTGGATACGCACAACATGGACCTAGATCCATCATCCCTCACTAGTGTGGTGTTATTCGGGGATTGGGTATCTAGTTCGACTAGAATCCAAACATTTCGTGGAATCGGGAAAGGTGTTGGAAACACCGGGTATAATGGTTTCTTGAAAAAATGTGGTAGCTATGATGCCTACGTCTGGGTCTGTTTCTTAGGTTGGGGTGTAGGTTGGGGTGCAAGTTAGGGTAATACCTCCTAAATGCTCGTATCTCAGGACATCAGTTTATGAAATGGTTTGATTTGTCACATAAAGCGCATGTGGAGGTATGTTGGGGTGTCACTGATTCTAGTTGCCTCCGAGCATGGTGAGAGGTTAAGGGACCAGAAGAAGGATAGGAGAAATAATCTTCTTCCCTCATGACATAAAAATGGTTTTAGCCCCATCATGTTCTTGTAGTGATGGGCTATTGTCTTAGGTGAGTGCACCTAACGTATCTCAGTATAGAGGGATTTTGGGGAAATGATGAGTGTAATGCCTATATTCCATGCATATGGTGCATGCATGGTTGGTGTGAAATGCCTTATAACACGTGGGTGTGCTCTTTTCTCTAGCATGGGGAGGAGGATTCACTGGTGTTTTTGGGGTATGCAGAAGAGCTTTGAGCTCATCTAACTCATGGCACATATTGGTGGGGTTCCCAACTACTTCACACAAAGCACATGGTGGAGGTACCCTAGAGGAGGCAACCTTTGAAGCTTCTTCCTTCTTGCCTTTTTTATTATCCTTTTTTCTGGCACCAACTGGTGTCAGTGTAGGCATTGCTTTTTTTGGCTGTTATCCTGAGGAAGTACATTAATGACACATGTCGAGGTGATACCTGAGCTTACGAACATGGCCTAAGGGGAAAGATATAAGACCAGTATCGTCAGAACCATACTGGACAACAAGAGTGTTGTGATGACTTGCTGTGAGGCAAAAAGAGGTGGGGGGAATAAGAAGGGTGTTTGGGTGATAACATATGGTACGAAAGCAGGATCAGAAACAACATTGTTACCAGTATCTGAAATTGGTTCTTGATCTTGATGGGTGTTTAATGAACTCATCATGCACATCGGGGCTCTTGTGGCTAGAGGAATATCTTCTATCACAGGTGGGTCTCCTGGGAATGTCCAAAGGAGTGTTGATGGCTTAAATTGCTTGGGGTTGAATTCAATGTAAGTGGTGACCAATTCAGGAGAAGATCTGATGAAAGGTAGCATACCATCAGGTGCAGTTAATGTCTTATTCTCATAATATGTGAGTTGTTCGATTGTAATAATTTCCACATCATGGCGGAACATCATGTAGAATTTTCTCTACAAATCAGCTAGCTCACTGATATCATGTAGAAATTTCACCTACAGATCAAACTGATATATGCAATGTACTAAAGCATAATACTAGATCTACATCTACCATAAACTTTGCAGAAGCTTAATTGAACATGAGAAACATCAAGTGTGGACACTATAATGATAAAAGGAATCAATTCACTCCTAAACATAGAAAATTCACTGGGGAAAGGCACACATAAAACCCCAACACTGTATTATCAATCAAGTGGAAATCCTCAACAACATACAAAAAGAATCAGCTCAAAAGCTATCCTGCTCTCTTTGTACTTTGGTGATGAAGCTCATGTACTACCTAGGCCTATATATAAAGGTTCCACCTCAGGTCCAAGCTCCTATTTCCTTGCACAGTTTTGATTGGGGTCCAATTACAAAACACATGTAAATTGGCCTAACGCTATCACCTCATGCCCAACTACACAGTCATAGAAGGAAGAAGCTTCCTTCCCCATGCAAGGAATACTTACTACAAATATCCTAGCATCTGATAGTACATTGTCCCACATCTGATCTCAAATGGGTCTCTGACAAAACTGACATGCATCAGTTCTCCATGAGTGAATACACAGTTATCTGAAAATAACAGTTGTCACATGCATGCAAGCATCAACAAACTATATCTCATTAATTTAACAACTTGTTAAATTAATCTAATTAAACTTGACTAAGTTAAACTAAGTCAACTGATCCTCTCAATATAGAACTCATCCTTAATTCCTCAATCAGTGGAGAAAATCAAGGACACATTCCCCAATTAGTGGAGAAATAATTGCATGTTCTCACAAAGACTTCAAGTTTTCTTTTCCTTAACTAATTAACTCATGGAGAATTAATTAATCAATATTCCAAAATGTTGGTAAGAACAAATTCGAATTTTCTTCCTATAGATAGACCAGGGACTGCTATAAATAGGAAGGGACCCAGAAATGATATTTTTAGAAGATGTTATTTTTAGCAGTTTCACCTCTCACCCAAGGTGGCCAAAATTCCACACTATCCAAACTGTTATTTTTAGCAATTTCTATTTTTACATTTCTTGTTGCACACTTTTCAACACATCATTACCCTAAATATGGAAGATGATATTGCTGACATTTCATACATATAACTTCGGCCCAATAGGATATTATGATCCAACTTTGTGTCCAATACTTCGATGTCTATGAGGATGATTTTTCCAGAAAGTTGTACTGGAACGCCTTGGTATAGGCCTACGAGAACAAAAGGGTGTCTATCGTACGCTCTGAGAGTGATGTCAGAAGGTTTTATTTTGGGGGATCCAAGTTTTTTCCAAACTAATTTTGACATTATACATGTGGATTCCCTTTCATCAACTATGCAGTGATGGATGGTGATATTCTAGATTGATACTGGGATTTGAAAAGCGATGGTTGATGGTAGATGTGGGGTGGCTTTATCCAAGTCAAAAACCATTAGAGAAGAATCGGTTGGATCGATTGCTCCTAATTTAGAAAGTAAGGCTTTCCGTTGGGTTGTGTATGGTTGCAAAACTTCCAACGCTGACATAGATGGAGGAGTTTGGGCTAAGTCATCGACTATATTATAACTGTGAGTAGCCTTTGAGTTTTGTCCCACTCATCGTAAGGGACCTTTAACCATATTTTGGATGGGATCCATGGTGTATCAAGGCATCATCAAAGGTGTTGTAGGTGTTGCAGTAGTCGAGGTGGAAGGATTGGTTTCTAGTGGAGTTTTGTACTCTTGGTTATGTGTTTGTAGGAGAACATCTTCCCCTACCATGTAAATGTCACAGTTTGAGGCACTTTGGGAACTTCCTCTAAAAGGGTTCTAGGAGTGTTCCTGCTAGGTATTTACCACTCCTTAGTGGGGGAAGGGATGCTACATCATTGTAGGTTGTTGGTTTTTCCCCCCTTGGACCCCACTATATTTTATCCTTTTCAACTCAAGGAGTTGAGGACAATAATGGGTGTAATGACCATACCAAAAATGGCACAAGCATGATTAGTCCATAGAATCGTATTATTTTTTTTCCTTTGTGGATTCTTATTGGTTGGTCCTTGGTTTGGTTCTAGTTGGGGTTGCCCCCAACCAGTGCCCACAGAGGTTGTTGTCGATTGTTGCCCCCTTGACTAGGCTATCCCTTTGGCTTTCTCCTTGGGTTTTTCATAACAATGTTAGGTGGGTTAGCTGTGTTTAGTTTTTCATTCAATTTTTGTTGTTGAGTGAGAGAAAATTGCGCTAGATTAACCCCTGCATTAGCCTATACTGGCGGTTTATTCTGTTGAGGTGCAGGGAAAGAGAAATATTGGTTCCCTTGTCCTTGATTAGCGTATGAGTTCTGGGAAGGAGGAATTGGTTCCTCTTTCCTAGGGGGGTGTGGGCCACCTTTCCTGGGAGGGTATTGGCCACCCTGTGAGGTTTGATATTAGTTAACTTGCATAGAAGGATTCTACATAGGCATAGGTTATCTAGGGTAATATGATGTACGGTGTGGTGGTGTTGTGGAACCAAATGGTTGGCCGCTGTAATTGTATCCAGGGTACTAGAAAGTGTTCCCAAGGTGATTTTTGGTTGTGGTCCCAATCAATCCATCGGAAGAATTGGATGAGCATGGTGTCTCTTTAAAAGTATGTAGGTGTGGGGTGTCTGGAAGAACATGATAAAGATATCCAAACTCATATATAAGCTCTAATTGATGAGATTTTATATTAGCCTCTTCCTTGTTTTGTGGGTATGAATTTGCCACATCTTTTAATATTTATGATGTGAGAGATCTCAAAAATAGGTTGATGTGGAATTTTTCGTGAAACTGTGAATTACACAAGGTACGATTTTTCTGCCACTCATGGATGTGATTTGATATGTGCGTGGCAGGTGTTTGTTTAAAGTGGGTGAGGAGTTCCAGGCCCAATTCATGATGGATCAAGAGCTGGAAGAATGTTAGGAATGTTGTGGCTAGGGAAATAAAGCTCCCATGTGACTCAGAAGGTTGGTGAATATACCATTTCATTGCGGGCCCTGTAAGGGTGCATTGAAATAGTCGTAATCGAATAATATCTTCTGTGATATTATTGGATGAACAAAAAAGGTGAAAAGTCATTACATGGTTTCCCGAGCCTTCTGCCTACTTCCCTTCTAATTTTGAAATTTCCGAAGGGAGCTTGCTGGGCATGGCTGGCCAATTCTAGTCATGCGCAATCGAGTCAATGGTTAGCTTTCTTAAATCAAGAAGGTTTAAAGAAGCTAAAAATGGGACTTGCAATTTGTCCGCCTTTACGAAACGATATTGGACAACTATATGTATGGGGTTTCCCTAATGAGGGTGGTTACCCTAGTGAGCCCCGCATGGACTTCTGGGAGGGGAGTTGTGGGGATCCCTTGAGGATTAGTGTATGGGGTACTTTGATGAGGAAGAGTTCCAAGAAAAGTTGCACCAATAAATGAATATCCTATAACGGTAGCTCATGGTGTCTTTTGCACCTAAATATTGAGAGACCTGGGAATCCTCCTAGTAATGGAGGAATGTTTTGAAAACATCTAGATCGACAGGGATCCATGGGGTCCCCTATGGTGTTGAGTAGAGTGTGTGCTACTTTGTGTGATTTGAGGGAAGGAGACGAATCTCAAAGAAAATATATCACATAGATAAAACAAAGCAAAAATAAAATGATTACTTTCCCTTTAACTTTAGACTATGTGATCAATCAAACAAAAAATGGGTTTCGTTTGTTTTTGCGTACAATAAAAGATCCTATGAATACCTATTCATCCTTTCCACTCCCAAGTAACTGGGCCTTGAGAAGATATCTTCTTATGGGTATTGGGGAAATTTACTGAAAAAACCTGCAGCGCCTTCCAACAGCCGAAGAATCAACCAAGATAATGGATGAGGCTTTGGTGTTGCCCGCACCTCCGCTTATAAGGAAGGATGCCCTAGCTTTTGGCCACTAAAGTACCTTGGTCGTTCGAGTCTTTAGCTTTTTGGTAGCCAATTACCAATGCTGAGCACCAGATGGGTTGGGTACCTCCAAATAGTACCGCATGCACTAGACCTAAGCTGAAACCCCTCTGAATCGATTCTCTTCCATGCTCGAGTATTCTTTTCTGTGGGATGATTGAAGGATTTTAAGCACCCTAAAAGTAAAATTCTATGTCTCAAATATTTAACATGAACATGGCGACTTATGGGATGCCTACCCCCAATGGTCCTAACCTAAACTATAAATTCTCTTGTGGCCCCTGTGGGGAGATTTAGTTGGTTCAAGTTATGGTTGATTTTAGGAGTGTTAATTTTGTTAGGGTGTGAGGTGGTAAGCAAAAATATGTTAAGTAAAAAAGCTCCATAAACTACATGCCTTCTTATATGAAGCTTACAGATGCTTAGTGTGTGGTGAAGTGAACATACAAAGTGTGATAAGATATAGATAGATGATGATCCCTTACAGTATCCCCCTAATTACAATAAGTTTTGATTTTTCTTTCATGAAAAATAAATGACGTGTAGATAATGGGATGCTCACTTTTTTTCGTATTACACTATATGTGCCTAAAGGGAGATGGGAAACTCAAGTGCTTTAAGAAAGAGTTCATATGCAAGCCTAGATTTGCCTAAAAGGTGCAAGGGAAGTAGAGATTACTTACTTTCCGTAATGACACTTGACCCTAGTCCCAAAACTAGTGAATGAACAAATTGTTTTGTATAGGAACAATATTTGTGGATGATGGACCACTTACTCCTTTACTAGTTAAGCTATGTGATTTGCAAAAACTTTAGAAAAAATAGTTTGAAAAACATATGTGGAATTTGGCCACTTACTTTTCTCCCTAATTAAGCTATGTATGAATTGCAAAATAAAATTAAAGATAATCCAATTTCTCCACTAACAGTGAGCAGTAAAGCAACTACACAATAGAAACAGGTTGGAAAACAAATGTAGAGGTGAAGGAAATTCATTAAAGGCTTCCAATCAAGAGAGAAAAATGAAATTACAAGGTGCTTTTTACTCTCTGGAAACCGCGTGGGATTAGTTATGCACAGACGCAACCACATGGTTGACAAGAAACTGTGAACTAGAAAGCTTCTCTGCTAACAAAAGGTCCAAAAGGTCCTACAAATATTCCAGAGAGATGTTGAACGCCTTGTAAGTTTATGCAAAGAGAAGGTCCTGAAAACACAACCATTAGAGTAAAGAAAAGAAACTAGTTGAGTCACCAATTCTGTAGTAGTGATTTTGTAGCAATGGTGTACCAAAAGACACCTCCTTAAAAGTTGGT
This sequence comes from Pinus taeda, assembly GCA_000404065.3. Lineage (NCBI taxonomy): Eukaryota > Viridiplantae > Streptophyta > Pinopsida > Pinales > Pinaceae > Pinus > Pinus taeda. The sequence goes on along the minus strand of APFE031595198.1, from coordinate 59,577 downwards.
TGTTCCCTGCAAAGGAATACAGATAGATTTGGTGTTGTTAGTGAAGAGACTTAGATAAACAAAGCATTGCAAATGGTGAAAAAAAAACATCTACAAACATAAACTAAACAAAGAGATGAATACACAAATAATGCTTAATGAAGCAAAAAGTCAACAAAATAATGAGAAAAGGCTCCCTTTATTAACTGCTACTGTTAGAAGATGATACAATAGATAAATACTAAACACTTGAAGAGATTTCTTTGATCTATGGTGCTAAAAAATCCTCAGCAAGGAGGTTCCTTTCCATAATCTCTTTGCAAAATTCTCCTCTCTCTCAAAAGAAGTATGAAGGCTATCTCAATGATGGAATCTTATTCTTTACTAGGATGATGGATTACTTAGAAGCAACATGGTTAACATGCTAATGCTCTTACTTCTTATGCATCAACAATGAAATGTTGTGTTGCTATGATAGCAATTTGGCAAGCATAACATTGTCTCTTGTTTTGGTTCTCCCATGGCTTGTTTATATAGAATTTTTTGAATCCATCTTCCCCCTCTTGGTTCATGAATGATAATGACTTCAGAGTAGGACAAGATGATTCCATTGAGGGTTGCATATCTTCAGGGCGACTCGAATTCGGTTTTCCTTGACTGGCACATGTCAGGGAATCATCTTCCAAGTGCGGGAAGTGGTCCTGAATATGCTAAGTCACACTTTTCTTTGACCACACAGCTTTTGAAAAAAAGTCCGCATGGTTGTATTTTTTTCTTAAAATATGCTACACAATCCAAATTTAATATTTGAAACCTTAAGAGAAATTAAATTTTTTTGACCTTTCATAATGTCTTCAGCTGAAAAATCTTCACCTGTACATTCTACTAGACGACTTTGGGCGTCTTTTAAAGTGTCCAATTTTCTGGTGTTAACAAAGAGAAAGGACCAAAATCAAATATCTTAGTAAAGTACTTATTTTCATGGATGACAAATAAATATGAGAAAGCCTTCAAATCTTTGTCATCCTTTATAATATGGGGTATAGATTTCCCAAATTTCGATAAATTGCAAAAATTTTCAAACCCTTGATATGATGCTTGCACAAATAGCTCACAAAATTAGGCTCTCTTTCATGGGGAGTCAAAAATGTCTAAAACAAATCACTCAAATAATTATGAAAAAATTCAACATTGATTATGCGAAGGCCCGAGGTTTTTCAATGGGTCAAGGGCTAACCAGCCTGCCATAGGGCATTAAATGCCCTGGTACATACATGCTCTATAACAAAATAACACACAGACTTTGGTGGCTGCATAAATTAAAAATAAAAGTTGTTTGTTATTTTGTTATAGAGCATGCATCTACCAAGGCATTTAATGCCCTATGGCAGGCTGGTTAGCCCTTGCCTTTCAATAGAGCTTGTTAAGGAACCTCCTATTTGAGTGGAGCTACTCTTTTCTTAGAAAATGCACACTATTTTTTTTTAAATATACTACTAGGAAATTGACATTGAGTTTTTGTATTATGTCTTTTTTTAAAAATAATAACATACAAAAATTTAAAACACTCGTAAATATTGTTAATTTAAAGATATTAATAAATTAGACAAATAATAAATGCAAAATTGAGAAGATATTGTTTGCTCCCATTCGTGAATCAAATTCTTATAATAGAACAATTTTTAAGATTTATTATTTATTCACATTTCTATAAATTCAATAAGAAACCAGTCAACATGGTAAATAAACTATGTAATTACATGTAGGATTCTTCATATAAGTAAGAGTTCACAAAAGGCACTCGAATTTCAATCTTTAGATTATCACTTTACTGATGTTAGGAGCTAAAAAAAAGTTTTAGATTTGTTTTTTTTGAATTTTTTCTTATTTATTAACTAAGCATTAAAAATTATTAAATGTTATAATAAATTTATAAAAATATTACAAAATAAAAATAATTTGAAGTCAAAATAAAATACAATATTTTTATTTTTTAAGCTTCTCAAAATAATCAAATATATAATTGAATTTCACATTAAAAATATCATATGGGGATAAAGTTTACCATTACTCTATATCTCTTCGTGTATATAAATGTTCAGCTCAAACAACTCCCCTCCCATTTAGTCCCCTAATATCATTTAGTTCTCATCTATGTGATGACATGCAAGGTAGTGTTTCGAGAAATTACATTAGCTAAGCTTTGAGTGTTCGAGTGTGAAGGGTAAAGGGCCAATTACACCCACTAAACGTGAGAAAGAGCTTTAAGTTTAATGTTAAAATAATCAAATGAGGAAATGAGGATGTACTAACATAGTTAGTTGTAATGGGAAATTGTCACATTTGAATTTGTTATAGAATTGAAATAAAAGATTAAAGTAGGAAATTAGAATTTTTAAATTATTTATTTAAATTAATTGGGATGGTAAAGTTTAAGGATACTCAGAGTCGTATGAAAGAGACCAAGTTTTAGAAGCTAAAATGACACCAAATTTAATTATTTGAATCAATCCAAATACATTTTTGCTAGAAAGGAAAGTGGAGCTGCAAAAATACAAGTTTTTTCCACTAGAAGACTAATAAATACATGTCTCTAGAGAAAAATTTGAATTGGTACTTATACAAAAGGATGAAGATGAATTATCCTTGAAAGGAGGAAGCTTTCCCCTCCAAAATCCCTCAAATAGTGGATTTAGTTCCCAACACTAGGAATCTGTATTAAATGATAGGAAAACATTCCAAGATTTTCTCAATCATTGGAGCTCTAGAATTTATCAATTATTTCATGATATTTTGTTAATTTATTAGCCAATATTGATCTCCATGTAGTAGGGATCAAGTCCCTAGAGTATCTCCTCCTCCAAATTTTCATAATCAACCCAATATTCTCACAATATTCTACAAAAATAAATAATATTAGACACAAATATGCAATTATCTTTAAGCCTTCCTAATGAACATATTAAAGCTAAAAAAACATTATTAAGTGTAGAAGGAGAGGTTTAATATAGCCTTCATGTGCCTAAGAAAGGTTAGATGGGACTTAATTTGTGTCTAATTTAGAGACCCATCATACCCCATGTTGAAACTGTTGCTCATCCTCAAAGCAACCTGTCCATCTTCTTTCCCTGTTTTTATTTTCTTATGCATCAGATGATTTTCATGATATCCCATACTGATGTGGATCTAATTGCCCCCTTTTATTCATGATTACTTTGACCTTCATAGGGTTTGAGGGCAATGTTTTCCACTAAGCTTCCTGTAACAATCCGTGACTTTCCTGTAGCACTTTTTGCAGACCCTGTAGGTTCGTATGCAGTGGAGACTGTTGAAAAAAAATAAGTTTTTGACATTTTTGTTTCATGGTTGAGGAAACAAAAATTAAGAGATGCACCCTTTCCCTATTCAACACACCATATTCTTAAATGCTCAACCAACCCAATTGTTTTCTCTTACTAGAATCCAAACTGTAAATTTGCAGAGTACTTTTTTTTTATGATTGAGGTGCTTTTGGAATCCTTATGCCAAATGTTGGAGAGAAGGAATTTTTACTTCTTTTCCTTTGAATATTTCCTTGCTTCCTAAGTCTCTAGTGGTTGTTCTGGGTGAAATTTTTCTTCCTAGAGCACTTTGATAGCTTCCTGTAGCAAATTGTTCCTTCTTGTAGCAAATTTGTCCTTCCTATATAAAATTTGTTCTTCCTATAAAAGTTTTCTTTTCTCCTATATTAACCAACCTAAATCTATAGAAGCTGCTCCTTTTATGCCAAGAGGTGGTGGGTCCACCTTTTTTTTATTGATTTTTTCATTATTTTTTCTTTTTCAAATTTCGTCTCTCTTTTTTCATTGCATGCAAAATAAACTCAAAGTGCTTTGAGTTAACTGAGTTGGCCCTCACTTATCCCTTCACATCACTACTAAATGATTACAACCCACTTTCTCAAGTCCTCTTCACTTTTGTCTTGGTCCTATCCCACACATGTGGGTGTGTTGGTGGAAAGGTGAAGTTATTTGCTAGATAAGGTCGAGGTTTCTCTGCTACTCATTTTGCCTATATAAAAAGACATTTTCCTCCATACACTTGCAACGTTTTTCAAGTAAAAATAAGTTCATAGGAAAGTTTTAGGGGATTGCATACTTGAACCTTACCGTTGATGTGTTTTTCCAGGTGATATCAAGGTTGTTGATATGACTGCTAAAGCTGCCTCTGGTGGTTCTAAAGCTGCTACTGATGATCCTTAAGCTGCATGTGATAATCAGCTGGAGGTCCTATTGCTAATAGCCTTGAATTTGGATGTTTTATCGATTTTTTTTTTTGTTGCTGCTGCTTCACATCCTTGGCTAAAATGTTGCTGCTGAGATGCTCATGATGTGAGTGTTGTAGTTGATGATTGACTTGATGCTTGCATGAGGTTGTTGGAACATTGATGAAGCTATTGGAATTATCTTTGAGGTACAAGATGTCACTTTCATCAATCGTTTTTCATTGGATGGAATCTGCTCATTACTGATTGAATTTCCATGTGATCAAAATATAGGTGCCACCATGCATTAGAGGTTGTTGTTGGAGATGAAAGGTGATCTTGCATAAATCTATAGAAATCATGTAACTTCCCAAAATTGAGGAAATGGCTCTCCAATGTCTTCAATATTATTGGTTCTTCATTCTAGTGCTATCAATTGTGATTTTGTAAGGTAATTGCAAAATGCTACAAGAATGTAGTCCTTCCTGTAGGAGTCAGAAAAACCTTTCTATGACAATAATATCCTTCAGATAATGCTTCCAAAAAAATTGATAATTCATGATCAATCAACAGACAAGGATAAAAAAACCTTGGTTATGGTGAAAGTAATGAAAGAAGGGGTGAAAATGGATATTTTTCATGGACAATGATGAAAATGAGAGTAGAGACGAGGTTAAGTGGTGTGGAAAATGAATCGGGAGGCTATGGTGGACCTATATAAATATTTCCTAAAGCAAAAATGACCTTTTGGCCTCTTTCTCCAATGGGATTTGCCTCCTGTATCAATTTTGGTCCCTCCTGTAGCATTTTAGGACAACCTCTTGTAGCAGAATTGTTTTATACATCTCTCAAATGCTAGACTGGATTGACCTAAAAAATTTTGAGCATGTTTCCATCATCCTTATGCACCTACCCATAAAAAAACTTATCCAATGGATGCAAGAATATCGAGAAAAATTAAAAATGGTTGTAGGTAATGGAGGTCGATTTCTTGAAAAATGTGCATTGGAATTTGCTAAAATTGCTTGAGCATCTTACCATCATCTGTGAAAATTCGAAAACCATGAATCCTACTGCAATGTCTGATTTAGTTTCTTCTATTTATTAAATAAACTCGAACAAATTATTTACTGCATCCTATTGTAAATATCGAAACTAATACATTGCCGCCTTCACAAATACAATATTGTGGAAGAAAAATAATGTTGGAAGAATATATGCACACACACACACACAAATAACATTGTTTTTTTTGGACCAACATCCCCGAAAAAAGACAACTTGGGAAAACTGGTGCAACAACTAAGGGTTTTATTAGTATGCAGTAGTAAATCTGAGTACAAATCTATGGATGCTCAAATCTAGCAATCAATATAGATAAATGACGGACAAAAGATCTAGTGAGAAAAATATCACTTCCCCTGGTGATCTGACACTAACCCTGGCTCAAGATGAGATTCTCTCTACTGCCTCCATGCATTTCTGTGTCACATAACTCAGACCAACGTCTCTCTTGCTAACTAATCAACTGTTTTATGGGAAATGGACTCTCCTGGCCTCTGGGCTCCCACTCCAACTTCTAGCATTGAATCACTGCTTCTCCCCAACAAAATACAACTTCGCCTATGAAGCAATGTGTTTCCTCTCTGCTCCCTGCTTCCTTTCTATGGAACTCTCCATCTTTGTAATATGCACTCACCAAACTAGAAAATATTACTTCTAGCATTACTATCCCTACCCCTCTCTCTCTCCTTCACTATTACTTAATCACTTCCGATAGCACACAACTACTACTTTGGAAATCAAATTCCCAACAAAATTGAATTTCTGGTGTCTCAAGTATGTTCTCCAACCCCCATCGAATCTCTTCTTATAATATCTCATTGAGGCTTAAACTACCAATATTAAAACGTAATCGATGGCTAAGATGAACTAGAACTCGATCCATGTCTTCTACTAGAAGATTTCACCTTGAATTAATTAATACCCTTTAATTAGCCAAATTTCCTAAGTTTAGACTTAGGAACCATTAAAAAAAAATTAATTATTTTAATTAAGTCGTCTCTAGGTGAATTTCCAGAAATTATTTATGGGTTTTGGAGAATACATGTGTCTCAACCTCTCTACCAAATTTCGAGGCTATAGCACATCTAATTCTATAGAAATCAACACTCACTCTTAGTGATGAATGTACTCTAGTGCTGCAACCCACTGAAGAATCACTTTGTCTTTGCACCATCCCCTATTGTGTTGTTGATGTCTGGCTGCTGCTGCCCACCAACTACTGTTCATCTTTGATAAATGTTGCATCCGTGTTGTTGTTGGCCTTGCTAAATTGCTTCCTACATTGCATATGCACTGCAACCTTCTCCAACTTTTGTTGTTGCAATGGTAACAATTGCAACAAGAAATCATCCAAAATACTAAAGCAACTGTGGTCCGTATGATGTATCTGTCACCCAAGTTCTGACTACTACTAGACTATGCTCTGTTATTGAAGCATTTGTTCTGCTTCTATCTCTGGTTTATGCCAACTACATTGTTATCAACTCTTCTCTATGTTTCTCAATCTCTAACCTCTACTAGCTATTGCATCTGTCACTTTGGCACCTCACTACACCAACTGCCGCTAATCCATCCCACTATTATATGTCTTGGGCTCATGTAGAAAGGTATTTATTCATGAGGTGGACCTCCTCAATAATCCTACCCATCATGTATCTCTCTAGGGATAAATAGCCAAATCACCCTACCTCACTCCTATAGGTAGCTCAGTGATCATGGAAAACTCTTCCTTCAATATGGAGGAAAAGCTGTCGATATCTGTGGATGTAGCCTGCTGATCCTGCTTCCCCTCCTTATTCTTCTTTCTGATAAGACATTGAGATTTGTAATGAGCAAGCTCACCACGCCTGAAGCACTTGATCTTGGAAATTTCCTTCTTCCTCCCGCGCTACTCCTGCTGTCCCTATGATGTGAGGGCCACATATTCCTCTTCCTTTGCTTGCTTTGTCCCACTATTGTTGCTAGCACCACTGATGGTGCTCTTCACCAAAGCTCATCTGATGACCTCTTGTTACATATCAACCCACATATGATCCCATTCTAGTAGTTTCTATCTGCTCAGGATACTCTGGACAAAAACTTACCATTATTTGACAATGCTATTTAGAGCTAATCACACCAACTCTGTAGGCTAGGGCACTGACCCTACTGAAGAAAAATTGTCCTGGACATCCTAAATCCTAGTCAGGCAGGGATCTATACACTCTCCTTTCTATATCATCATGCATCTCAGTTTCTCCTCAAGATACATCTTTTGTTGCTCAGAAGATCCTTCGTACAGCATAGCCAGTGCTTCCCACATTTGTCAAGCAGTACCTTTGCCAACCATGTGAGATACCACGTGATCTTGAACCCCATAGAGAATCAACCTCTTAGCTTTCTCCATCTCCTTCTTTTACTTTTTAAGAAAATCTACATCTGCAGGTACATCTACCACACTATCGATATTAGTCTAGAGATCATGTTGATCTAGAAGGCAGGAAATTAAAGTCTTCCAGATCACATAGTTGGAGGCTCCCTGTAACACCCTCCTTGCACATCTACCTAAGAAATCAGATAGCCAGGGTAAAAATGCGACGAGAGGCCACTATGATGTGATTCCACCTCCTAAGTCACATTAAGGAAGTGGAACAGATGGAAACACACCATACAACATTAATCATTAGATACATGACCCTCAGGAACCAATCTAATAATTTAGACATCTTACCTTGGGGTCCCACTAAACTTTTGGATAACTTAAACCTTAGTCACTCCCATGTCATAGGCATGAGGTTGACCAAAAACCCAAAGTTGCTCTCACAAGCTTGCCTGCCATGACTAGAGACCAAAAATGCTAGTGATATGCCAATGACTCCGGGATTTGGGACACTTTTTCAGGCCCAAAGCCCAGGTCACTACCTAGAATTGAACCATCTCTTCAGATAAGTAAAATAACATGGAAATGACAGTACTAAAGAAAATACTTATTCAAGACCTTGAATGGACCCCTATTAGTCACGACACGCATTTCGTCAAATATATTGCAAATGTGTAGTTTACATGTATAATTAATAGTTCTAAGCATAGGGGTCTCATACTTAGCTGAGAATCACTAAGAACCGTTGCTTCCTCAACACATCAACTTCCATTCCATCCATTATGTCAGAGATACATTGATCATTCATTTACAAGTAAAAACATGATGAGAGCCACACATGGTTGTTGTCATAAAACATATACATAACCGGCATAATAGGGACAAAAATATCAATGAAACCACAAATATTTACACCACATATAGACCACCATAATACTCATAGAAATACCAAGAGAAATAACATTTCATTATTGATGCAAAATCCAAACCCGGGATGCGACTTCCACATTCCACCCAACTATAGAATGGCTAAGCAAAATCTCACTTCAGTCATTCACCCCTGTGCCATATTCCAAGCATGAATGTGGGATGTCATAGAACACATCAATCAAAAACCATATAGGGATTCCAAAGGCCATCCACCTAAACACATAAAACATTGATTCCACCTCACAGTTGGACATCACAAAACCATCATTGGATTGGTCTCTATCCCAGCCATCGAAGTCTCCAGAGTGTTTGTTCCGACCAAGGCTTTAGGACTAATAACTCAACCAACAGTTGTCATAGAGATGTAGAGAATTTGTCAAACTAAGGCTCTAGGAATAGTAACTCAACCCACGAAGGGCTCCAGAGTCTTTATCCAACCAAGGCTACGTGACTAGTAACTCAACCCAAGATGTTACAGGGCTCTAGAGCATTTGTCCAACCAAGTCTCTAGGAATTAGTAACTCAACCCAAGCTAAGGAAATGAGAACCAACCAAAAACAAACAATGACAGTAAACCCACAATCACCATGGCTATCCAGGAAAAAGCAAGGCTAGGCAATCCATTGTCAATCCAGGCAATCCTCCATGCCAATGACATATCACAACCAAGAAACCACATGCATGTGCCATGAATGCCAAAACTAGTGAAGGAAATATACATGCAAATTAGTACCTACAAGGAAATTAGATGTAGTTGCTGATCTCGATGCCTTCTTGTGCTTTCCTGCTCTTCCTTTGCCTTCTTTCTCCAACAAACCAAGTATGTCACACCCAACAAAAGTGCTCCAAGAAAACTCTAAGTATCCAAGAGTATGAGAGAGAGAGAATAATTTGAGAGCTCCAAAACTGAACTGAAAAAATGTTACCAACTGATGCTCAAAAGCCTTTTTATGAATGAGGCATCTATTTTCTTCATTTTCCATTATTTTCCTTCACTTTCCTCCTCACATGAAACCTGTGACCTTTCACCTCCCTTTTCTCCTAATTTCCATTATTTTCATAAATAATTGTGCCAAAAATGCCATTTTTCCTTTTCAAAGCCTTAGCCATGACCTTTTCCAATTTACTTAGCCTTAAACAATCACAAGTGATCCCCATCACTAGGATTCTACCCAATATTTAGCTTGGAATAAGTGTCCCATCATCCGTGGTTCTTATTTTTCCTATATTTACTTTTATTACATGGAATTTTCACCAGGGCTATTATAGAACCCTCCCCCTTAGGGGAATACCATCCTCGGTGTTCATCAACACCTATCACCATAAAACTATTGTAAGAAAAATATATACTGCCAATGAATCTTTATAACTTAGCTTGATGTAGTATTTACTATGATCACTCTGTTGAAAGAAAACCAACATAACAACATAATAACATGGCATCATAACAACATACCGCATAGTGGAGCTTTATAACGCAGCTCGTGGTGGTATTTACGTCCATATTCATATGTACATAAACCAGCATCATCAAAACATATACCAAAACATATACCAAAGCATATGCCAAAACACCAAGCCAAACTACTTTGCCTAAACAACAAACAAGGAAGGATACATATCCCGCATCTGATCCGTCATCTCCCATGTAGCTTCATTGGGCCCAAAGTGTTTCCTTTGCACCTTAACTTGCTCGATTGCTCGGTTCCAGAGCATGAGCACCTTTTTTTGCAATATACACTAAGGCTCCAGCTGGAATTCTCCATTTAGTTCCCCCTGTAATACAAACCATTCAATCACATTATCGACATCCTTAACATACTTCTTAAGAAAAGATACATGGAATACATCGTGGAATTTCACTATCGGAGGCAGTGCAAGTCGATATGATACTGGCCAATCCTCTCAATGATACTAAAGGGTCCACCAAACTGTGGTGCTAGCTTGGCACATGATCCAATCCACAAGGATCTCTTCTTCAATTTGATGTGCAAGTACACCTATTCACCAACTTAGAACTCCTTGAACAACCTGTTATGATCTACATAGCTCTTCTACCTATCCTATGCTACCTTTAGATTCCTCTTTATAACCTGCATTTCCTATTCCACGTTTTCCAACATATCTGGTCCAATCAATTCCCTACTAACCATATCACTCCAACTTATGGGAGTGTTACAACTTTTCCCATACAATGCCTCAAAAGTACTCATTCTCAATGATTCTTGATACCCATTATTGTACGTGAACTATATCAAGGGGATATACTCTTCCCATTTCCATTGTTGATGCATCATGTACATCCTCAACATTTCCTCCAATATCTTGTTGACACTATTTGTTTGTCCATATGTCTTTGGATGATAAGCCGCATTGAAGGCCAACTTTGTCCCCAAACCTACAAATAATTCCTTCCAAAACTTGGAAGTGAACTTCACATCCCTGTTTGACACAATCTTCTTTGGAAAACCATTCAATCTGACCACACCTTTGGTGAATACTTATGCTACATCGCTAGCTGAGAATGTAGTCTTAACCAAAATGAAGTGTGCAACCTTTGTCAACCTGTCCACAATAACCATGATGGAATCCTGTTGTCTCATTGGCTTTGGCAACCTGTGATCAAGTCGATGGAAATGACCTCCCATTTCCATTATGGAATTGTAATCCGCTGTATCAATCCACCTGGATGCTTACATTTTTCTTTCACTCGCTGACAATCAAAACATTTAGCCACAAACTCTGCTACATCCCTCTTCAAATTTGGCCAATAATAAAATTTAATCACTGTTGTCAGTGTCTTTTGATACCCTCGGTGACCCGAATATGGTTTTTCATGAAACTCCCTCAAGATCACCTTATTGAGCTCACTTTTATTTGGCACATATATCCTGTCTCATAACTTGACTAATCCATCTGTCATAAGATAATAATCCATATCCTATGCACTTGCACCTGTACTTGTACATGTACCATCACCTATACCTATACCTTTGCTATGTTGTAACATGTGCACAATCTCCATATACCTGACATCCTGCAAGATCCTATCCTGTAAGTATGTCCCATAGGATCTTATAGCTATTAAGTGATTTACCTAGATCTGCCGGCTAATATCATCGGCAAATGTGTTCTCTTTACCTTTGATATATCAGATCTCAAAATCAAACTCACTAATCATGACCAACCATCGAGCCTGCCTAGCATTTAGATTTGGCTAGTCAAACAAATACCTCAATCCAATATGATCACTCATCAATACAAATCTCTTACCAAGAAGATAGTGTCTCCACATCTTCAATGCATGTATGATCACTACTAACTCCAAATCATGTGTGGGATAGTTCTCTCATGTTCGTTTAGTTTCCAGGACTCATAACATACCACTTGTCCATCCTACATAAGAAATCCACCAATTCCTCTCTTGCAAGCATATGTGCACACTACAAACTCTTTGTCTGGATCTACAATCTGTATCACTGGTGCATGTGTCAACTAGTTTCAATGGCATTGTGGACAACATCACCGATCTCATCAAGGTCCCCATATGTGAGGACTAATGGTGTCACACTCGCAGATTTATCAGTCTTTTGCTTCTAGTGAGGTCCCATGGAAATTCGCTTCTGCCTCTTGTTGAACCTAAAGGGGGACTCCAAGATTGCACCCCCTTCCTCTTCACCTTCATTTTTGACCTCAATATCGGTGCACTTCGTTTCAGGTTCGTCAAGGTCAATAGTGACCTGCGACGCAGTTACAATTTTCTCCTTTGGTGCTTTTGACTCTTTTGTAGAGACCTTTTCTTTCATTGTTTCCCTCTCTTTGGTAGAAATATTTTCCTGTTATGCTGCCTTTTATTTTTGCACGGTATTTTCTTTCTACACTTCATTTTCTCTTGCATAAGCACTCTATGATTCTTCCTCCTTGTCTTTCTCTATTGCTATTGTAGTTGCGGTTTTCCTTGTTTCTCCTTCTACAACCTTACTTGTTCCTGCGCCTACATCAAATGGAGTGTGCCATTCGCTCGACCATTTTCTAAGACCCCCATAATGTCCTCCTCTACCACTAAGTATGGAAACTTATGCCATGTTCCTACGACGTCCTTCTTTGTGCATATAAACACATTGTGAAAATTTTCCTTGAAATCTTTAATATTAGTATATTATGCATCTAAGCTAAGTGATATACGCAACCGTTGATTGATCACCATTCACAACTCTAACTTGAAAAATACCTAGAATATCTGTGTTTCCATGATGCATTCTGAATGCTTCGATGCCCATAGCGAGGCGAATTTCATAGCCTCGCACAAGTATGGATCATGTGTTGGGAACTAGCTGTCCTCAGACATCCTCCATGCAAACAGTGTGATCAATAAAAGTAACCATGCATAGTGGAATGCCTTGTCATCCTCCTGGGCTTCGTGGGAATCATCAAGGAACTCATGACAGAGATATTTCTCCCAATTGTATTGGACCCATTTGCTACACTGCACAGCTAAATATATGGTTGGTGCCGACACTTCATCGATGCGACACTTATTATCTTTCTAGCCAAAATTTGTACAAAAAATTGCATAGCGCCATTTGGTATGGAGCTAATGGCATAGTTGCATAACTTATTCACCAACCCAAAGTCACTCTTTGTCTGATTTGCCATCTTCTTCTCCTGCAATTTCCCCACAAAAACACTTGTCTGGTTCCTGCCCTAATAAGGAAACAAGGTTATTTAGTGCACCAACATGTCATCAATTGGAATGGGCCCTCCCAACCAAAGGCACCCATCATGAACCCACACCAATAATTGACATAAACTGATAGTATTAATGATGTTGTGGCTAAAGTGTGGTACCCACAACATGTTGAGCAATCCCGCACACTCAATTCTGGTTTCCCACTTCATTGGCTCAAGTTGTGTAACACTGGACTCCTCGTAGTACACTGATTTCAAATATTCGTTGGGTTCCAACTGTGGGAATTTCACATGATCACTCAAGTCCCAGTCCTCCATCTTTAAAAATGGTACCCAAGCCAACAAATTTCCCTCAACAGGCGTGTCCTCTAGCAGCCATGGTGTGAAGACTTAAAATTTCACCGAGTCTGGTTCTTTAGTCACTTTGGTTATGGGCTTCCTAAGAGATACATAAGATTGTAACCGAGTAATCGACACTACTTCCTCTGCGTCAATATATTCAACCTCCATATTCAATTCTTCCTTGTCCAAGTCTAGGTGCTCTATCAGTTGCTTTCTTTTATCCATCCAACCCTTCTGTCTGACCTCCGTTGGATTTTTACATGGTTATTGCCGCACCTACACTTGCTATGGCTTCTTTTGCTTCTTCTCTCCTACCACAGAGGCAATGGGTTTAGGCCTCAGTGACCTAGGTGCTGTGGCAAGGACTGGTTGTGTTGCAGTCATTCTCTCCTAGAATATATCCTTCTACCACTCAGGTAAAACCTCCTCAAACTTAAATCCTTGCTGCAAAAAATTCTTCTGTATCTCTTCTTGTCCAGACATGCAGAAACTGTTTCGGTGCAAACTAAGGCACAAAATCTCAAGACAATTTCTCTAGAAGAAAAGTGTTTGAATGTGGAGTAGGATCCTATATTTATAGCCCATTTTGAATTCAAATCCATCTATTACCTCAAGATCTCCATCATTAATTCCCTTTTGGCGGCAGATTTCCAATGATATGCTCCTTAAATGCTCTCCCCCGCTCCCTTTAACAGAAAAATAGCCATCCCATCATCTACAGTGGTGTCAATGGTTACTTTCTAGCCAGGTTGCGTGGGACCCACACTGCTAGCACAAATCCTTTGTAGCAGCTCTCATCTATGCCTTTCCCATAATCGTGGCGCGATCTATTCTCTTTGCCACATTGTCCTTCTAGTAGCGTAGTTTATAGTCCCACACTTCATTGCAACTACTTGAAGTACTAAGACTGTCTTGCATCCATATAGTCAATGCGCAGGGGTGAGATCACCCTTGTACAACTTCAACTGACTTCCATTGATTCTTCCTGGAAATATCTCCATGTTCAGCTTTGCGAGCTGAATTGAACCTCCATCTATAATCTTCTTGATGATGTATGGCCCCAACCAATGCATCTGAAACTTTCCTGTAAACTTTTTTAATATGCTATCATACATCAGTACCAAATCTCCATTTTTAAAGGTTCCCTACTTAATGTAGCGATCATGCGACACATTTTCTCGAGCCTTCTGCACCTATTTATGAAAACCAGCAAGGAATAGATCTTCTTCTAATTCAAGTATCTATGCAAGGTTTTGTTCCATGGTATCCCAATCTTCCATCTCTGTGACTTTAGCAATCATCGAAATCGGCAAGATGTACTCCATTGGCATCACTGCTTATTTTCCATAGACCATCCTAAATGGTGTATGTCCAGTCACCTTATTACATGTAGTTTTATATGCCCAAATAACAGCTGGTAAGTGCACATCCCAATCATTTATATTTGCATTACAGATATTTTTCAAAGCATTCTCTAGGATATTATTAAAGGCTTCAACATTGCAATTTACTTGAGGATGATACGACGTGATTTTTTGACGATATATCTCGAATTCTTCAAGCAAAGAAGCATTGTTTCATTCAGAAAATGTAAACCCCTATCACTCATCGAAATCTTAGGACAGCCAAACTAAGAAAAAATATATTCAAATATAAAATTTTCAGTTGTATCCACATTGCAATCCTTCACAAGCTATGTTTGAGCCCACTTGGTCAAATATTTTGTTGTTGTGATGATGTATCATGCTCCTGTCTTCTTTCTTGGTGGCTAAATAGGTCCTACAAAATATATTGCCCATTTGTCGAATGCCTATAACAAAACTTGAGGGTTCAGAGGAAATTCATCCCTCCGTGATGGTTTCCTAGTCCTCTGACAGACATCACACATCCTACAATATTCCTTGGAATCCTTGTGCACAGTTGGCCACCATAGTCCAACTTGTAGGATCTTCTATGCAGTCGCTCTTCCTGCATAATGTCCTCCAGTAAATCCTTCATGTGTTTTAGCAAGGACACTTTTCCATTCATAATATGGTACATACCTATGTAGAACTTCATCTAAGCCCATTTTATACAAGTGTCATGCAATGATAGAAAATTATGAATCCTTGACCACCAATTCTTTCTTCTGTTGCATCGTATACCCTTCAAGAGTTGTACATGTAGACAAGAATTGGATTATGTCTATAAAATGTTCATCTGCGACACACATAGTAAAAAGTTTAGAATCATGCAATCCTTCATCAAGATTTGTAGGTTCTTCGCCATTCTCAATCTGCAAAAGGTGATCTGGTTCAACATTTAATCCCCCCAATTTCACAACTACCTCAAAGTCGTAATTCTAAAATTGCAGTAACCACCTACAGATTTCCCCTCCCAACACAAGATTGTTGACTAGGTACTTCAAAGCAGAATGGTATGTGTACATTTTGAAGTGCGCACCCAAAAAATAATGCCTGAACTTTTGGAGCGCATATACCATCTCCAATCCTTCATGCTCCCTGGTTGAATAATTATTTTCTGCCTTAGATAAATTTCTTCTCACAAATGAAATCAGATGGTTGATATCACCTGCACCTAGTTGGGTTTACACTGCTCTTAATGCTATGCAGGATGCATCTACATGTATGTGGAATTATTTTTTCAATCAGGGAACACTAGAATAGGGGTTGTAACCATTTTTTCCTTCACCACATCTAAGCTTGTCTGGAAATCATCATCCCAAGAAAACATCACATTCTTCTTTAATAATTTTTCCATGGGCGTAGTGATCTGCGCATATGCCTTGATGAACTTCTTATAATATCCTGTATGGCCTAATGTCGTGCGCAGTTGTTTTACATTCCTCAGAGGCTCCAAATTTATAATCACTGCAATTTTGGTAGGGTCCACCATCAACCCCTGCTTACAAACAATACGGCCCAAGAGTATCCCATATGGTACACAAAATATGCATTTCTTCAGATTAAGGGATATCTGCTACTTCTTACAAGTATCCAACATTAGGTGAAGACTTGCAACGTGCTTTTTCACTAACCCAAACGCCGTCCAATTATCAAAGTAAACCTCCAAAAAATTCTTAATAAATTCTTTAAAGGCTACAACTACCACCCTAGAAAAGATTGTAGGGGCATTCTTAAGTCCAAAGGGCATAACTGTATACTAAAAAGAGCCCCATGCTATAGCAAAGGTAGTCTTACTTCGATCTTTTGGTGCAATCTTGATCTGGTGATACCCTAAGAACCCATCTATAAAAGAGTAGGATTCTTGACCTCCAACATTTTCCAAGACTTCATCTGTGAACACCGTAGGGAATGGATCATGTACACAAGCATCATTCAACTTCCTTAGATCTACGTAGATTTGGATTTCACCCATTGTATTCTTTTCTTAAACTACCATAGGACTAACCTAGTTTGATTCTTCTACAAGCTCAATAATCCTTGCTGCAAGCAACTTATCCAGTTCTTTGTGCACTTTTTATTTGTATTTAGGATTCAACCGGTACAGGTTGCTTCACTGGCTTCACATCTGGCTTCAGATTGATATTCATAACACCTAGATCACCTACTATCCCCTTCAAATCAAATAACTTTATTAGAAATAAGTCTTGATATTCCCATAATAACTTTGTGACTTTGTCAACTGTGTCCTCATCCCATAAATCATCTATATTTGCGAACTTCAGCTGTGCATATGGCCCAATGTTCACTTTCTTGGTTTTTAATGGTTTTGTGATGCCAAGAAATTCTACCTTAAGCCCAATGACTTTGCGATGTCCATCTGACTCAGGGATATTGATATTCATGGGGTCTCCCTTACCTTGTTCTACGATAACATTGTAGCATTCCAGCACATGGCGCAGCTGCGTACTCCAGTCTGCTTGTATCCATGTGACAGGCTCTACCAGCATTCTAAATATTGCAGCCTTGATTTCTTGTAATGCTTCATAAATGCACTCAAATCCATCCTAAAAACTTAATGTTAACAAAAAGCCTTCCTTCAGAACTTCCCACTCTGTGGTTCTGTGTCGCAACTATGTTTCTAAATACCAATTCATTAGGATAATATCTAAAGTGTGGCAGAATATGTGAAACCATTCAAGTTGTGGTTGTTGTCCCCATGTTTTCATCCATTGAGCCAGATGCTCGCATGAATCATCCTTCCCTGTATATTTTTCAGTAATGCAAGTATTGGCATATCCAAACCATAGCTTCATTATCCTTCGATACTCCTTCCATTCTGCAAAATTGTTCTCATGTGTACCCCACCGTCTAGCAGTCGTAGCTCTCAATGAGATGTCCAATGCCTAGAATCGATGCTCCTCCGATACATCCCTTTCAAATTTATCAAGAAACAAATTTACATATTCTAAGCCATCATAATACAATAAATTGCATACCTCAGTGGATATACACTGCAGTGACTTAGTAATCCTGTAGCATCGCACTATTGATACTTCAGGCAATCTATTCTACCAATTCTCGAGCTCCTCATATGAATCTGAGTTGTAGGAACTATCCTTTTCCCAAGTAATTCGCCCATCCACTGTAGGGTTGATCCAATTGTCATTTCGCGTAGTAAGATTATAGATCTGATCAATATAATCCTCCTCATAGTAATCTTGGATTGGTTTAGTATTCGCGCACCCTCAGTTGGATCCAATGGAACAATGACTCTTAGTTCCTTCTTCTCAAACAACATGATGCACTTCTTCAAGTTGATGACCGCATTAATATCAAATTCCCAATCAATTCCAAGTAGCGTCGGGTAGGGATTACTATCATATACTATTTCGATAACCTCAAAATCAGCTATAGCACACACCCCTTCAATATCTACGGTTACTCCATGTAATCACCCCATAGGAATAATCTTTTGTTGGTTCGCCATTCGTAGCTGAGTTGGGGACCACTATAGCGCTGACTTTCCCATTCCTTCCTAGGTATGTTTAGGTAAAACATTTGCATCAGATCCTAAATCAAGGATCACCTTGTCCATTTCAAATTCTTTGATTCGTGTAGTCAACCTAATTTCTCGACCAGTCTTATTCTTACCTTTGTCTACCTTATGCATTGCACATTGTTTAGGTAGTGCCTTACCCTTACTAGCACAGTTGTCTATTAACTCTTATAGTCCTTGTCTTGCTTTCTGGTCCCTTAGGAGCTTCATGCAAGTCTGTAAGAAGTATGTTAACGCTGAAGGATTTTTTTCCTGTGTAGCAAGGAACTCTTCAGGCTTCTCCATTCGTGTATTCTGATTCCTTGATGTGGAAGCTCCTGAATCCGCAAAGCTCTTTTTCACCTCCATAAAAGTTTCCTTTGCCTTATGCAAATCGAATCTAGCATCTTTTTCAGCAACCTTGCACTCCCATATGTTTTCTTATGGTTGTTTCCCTATGGATTTATCCTCTCCAATAGCTATACTGCTTTGTGTAACTATATTAACATTGGGCCCATCTTCGCGTGGTTCTGATCTCATCATCGAAATGTTTTGAGTGGGTTGTTGGTTCTTCTTCTCTTGCATCTTTGCGATGAGAATGACACAATCTTCTATTACGTGGTCAAACTGTTGGCAATATAGATAGTAGGGGTGCGTCGGGTTCTAAAAATCTTGCACAAAGTGGTCTGGTTCTCCACAATTGTAACAAACAATCTATTTGCAACCTCTTCCAACTCCTCCCCCTCATCCTCTTCCTCATCCCTAGAATCTATCACACGTTGTAGTTGCGCCTTGATCCTGCTGAGGATGTGTCTCAGCCTGTACTCTATATGTCAGAGTTCTATCCATCATTAACTCATAGCTTTAACAACTACGCTCATCATGGCCTACAGACTTACAAAAATTTTAGAATAGTTGTTGGGAAGTCTATACAAACTTCTGTAACAAATGGAAATTGTTTGTTGAATTTTTTCTTGTTATCTAGCAGATAGTGCACCATTGCACCACACCAGTACTCGATCCAGTGGTATTTTCTAGCTTCAGGGGGATAGAACCTCCCCCAATTAGATAGTTCTAATACACTAGGCAATGATCTTTGTTGTGACCATCCCCTTTGCAATTCAAACACCATACTTCTGCGTGGGTCTCATTTTGGACCTTTTTCCCCTTTTTGAGATCTTGCAATTCCATATGCAGGCTAGCCAACTATGATTGAATCTGCTACACTCCTAGATTCGTATCCTAAATAAGCGAAGCCTCCAACTTCATAGCAATTTCCAGTGCTTTAGCCTATGATCCAACCTTCTGTTGTGACAATGGTAATCTCAAATGAGGTAACATCAAAGCAATATACCAATCCTTGTGTTTCTCATCTGAGATCTGTAGATTAGTCTGTCGTAAAATACATTTCAACCTTTGATCAAAACCCCATGCAGATTCATTAACCTTTAGCTTAATTTCTTTGACCTCAGTCACAGACTAAACTTGAGACTTAGGATTTTTGAATTCATTATTTAGCGCATCTTTGGTGTCTTTCAATGAAGCAACTGGATGAGTCGTATTGTACTTAATATACCAGCTCAGCGCCCTATCTTGTAATACTCCGACCAACTGCACTTTCTTCATATCATCATCTGTTATCTGTTGTGACTTCCACACAACATCTACTACAAACCAGAACTTATCAGGGTCTTCTATCCCTAGACCCTTTAATATAAGCATCTTCATAGTGTTCACCATACTAAATAGCGGAGGTGGAGGTGGAGGTGTAGGTGTGTGAGGTGGAGGTGATGGCGGATGTGGTATTATCGAGATACCTTGATCTATTATTTGTGGCACACCTTGAGGCATCTTTAGGCTAATACTTTCTTTGTCACTATCAGATGCTCCCAACAGTGGACTGTACTCGGCGCTTGTATCTAGGGCTCTTATGAATGGTCTCCCACTTCGTGTAGCTCCTGTCAAGTCTCGTCTAAACATCAATTTAATGGCATAACCTATTTCAACAATGTAAACTTTGAAATGAGAACTGATATGATTACCCATTTCGTTGAGGTAGCAAAAAATTCAACTGATTTTGAAAAGTGGTGATGCAGAATACACTTTTTTTTTTTTGGAGCATATTTTTGACACTTTAAATTTTATTCTATACCAAATATAAATATTTGTTTTTAACTGTTAGTGGTTTTCATGCTGATTTTGAAACGTGTTGATGAAGCATCAACCTTTTTTTTAGAGGGCTTAATGTATTAAGTGTGGATATTTTTTTTAAATGTTACATTTTTTGACACTTTAAAATTTTTTATGTCCATTTTTTTTAAATCATGATTAGTTAACAAATTTTCTAGTTGTCTTATTTTTCTTTTTTTAAATGTTGATTACTTAAAAAAGAAATTAATATATATATATATATATATATATATATATTTATATATATATATATATATATATATATTTATATATATATATATATATATATTATATATATATATATATATATAATATATATATATATATATTATATATATATATATATATCTCGTAAACATAAAAATATTGAGAAAAAAGATAAATAAATTAAAAACAAACTAGATTAAAAAAAAAAAAAAACAAAAAAATTGAAAAAAAAAATTCAAAAACTACTACAATTAAGATTTAAAACATTTAAAAAAAACCAAAAAATATTAAAAAAAAAATTTAAAAATATCTATGTTCATTAAAAAATATATATATATACTTTTAATTCTCTTTTTAAATATTTATTTTCGATTTAAAAAATAATAATAATAAATAAATAAATAAAATAAAAAATTTGCGCCCAAAATACTATCGATCCAATAATCGACAACTTCGTGATCTTGTTTTCTTATCCTTCCAAGCACCTCACTAACTCTGGAGTCCACACAATAGGGTTATCCAACGTCCAGGTAGGTTGACCATCTGCCAATTTAGCCAACCATTCATATAATTCGCACGGAAAAGAGAAAAAGAAATTTTCGTGAACCTCTATATACAGGTATCTCTGCAACCATTCTTCTTTTGACAGACACGAATTCCTGTTTTCTTAGGCTGCAAACTAGTGCAGCTTCTGATTTATCCACTTTTCAACCTCCTTAATTGGTATCCACTTATGCCACATCACACATTCCTCATATAGATCTCGGTCTCAGCAATGGAACCATTTATTGGCTTGAGGGGGCTTGGATCCAAGTTTAGTTAGCTGCGCTAACCACCAAAACCCTACACTATCGGCCCTTTCAGCAACAATTTGAGTAGTGGAGGCTGCAGTCTCACCCGAGGCAATATTGGGGCAGGCTAGAACCAAGTTTTTGCATCTAAAGGACTATGTGATGTGTTTTTATCAAACTTAGGGCTTTATCCTGACCTTCACAAACCCTAAACCTTAAAACCTGAAAATTACAACAACTAATAGTTAGCAGATCTATGCCCTTCGTTGATTCCAGTAAACAATTCATAACATCATATAAAATGAACATATCTACTTCTTCGTGAATCTATTAAGTACTTTTCCTGGTTACTTGCATTCAACAGATCCAAAAATACAGTAATCTCAGAGACAAACAATAATACATAGATGCACACATAATTCTTCAAAACCAGCCTTTATTATGCTTAGCTATTCAATTAGAGTTCTTTCCAATCCTGTGCACATAGTTGCAGGGGCCCACGCACTCAACTACACACTTACCAAGGTATTTGCGCATACAGTTGCAGGAGCCTTCCCCTTCACCTAAGTACATAACATACAAAATAGAAACAAATCCTGCACTTCAATCTCTTTTATATCATACCCTTATGACTCTTCTATGACTTCCTTTTATATCGTTCTCCATTACAATACCATGGTCCGTGAACCATGGGTGGGTCTCAAAACAACTTGACTCTTAACAAACTAAGGGGATTTTACCTTCCTAAAGCCTCTGTGACTCCTATCGACTTGCGCTACTCGCGCTTCGCTCCTCAAAATGTAAAAACTTTACAATATTTAACAAAAAATTACAAAATTTGACCCCAGGGGACCCCATCCCAACACTCAACACTGCTGCTAAATGTTTGGCATGCTCTTCCTAATTTTTAGAATATACCATTATACCATCAATGAACACAATAACAAACTTATCCAAATATGGACACAACACACTATTCATCAAACACATAAATGTAGCTGGATCATTTGTTAAGCCAAATGGAACAACGACAAACTCATAATTCTCATACCTAGTTTGGAAAGAGGTCTTCTAAATGTCTTCCTCTTTGATACGTAATTGATGATATCTAGATGTCAGATCAATCTTCAAGAACACTCCTACTCCCTTCAATTGATCAAACAAGTCATCAATCCTTGGTAACGGATACATGTTCTTGATGATCACTTTCTTCAACTGCCTATAGTCAATGCATAATCAAAGTGTTCCATATTTCTTCTTCCCAAACAATACCGTTGCGCCCCATGGTGAAACTCTTGGCCTAATGTACCCCTTGTCCAAAATTTCCTTCAATTACAACTTTAACCCAACCAACTTAGGTGTGCTCATCCTGTAAGGTGCTTTTGATGTTGGAGCTTCCCTTGGCACTAACTCAATAGAAAAGTCTACCTCCTTATGAGGTGGCAACTTTGTAATGTCCTCAAGAAATACATCCTTGAACTATTGTAAAACTGGGTACCTTCTCAACACATCCATATCCTCAACTTCCTTACCCTTATCACTAGAAATGCGCATTGTGAATAAGTTACACCCTTTCCTGCAGCTATGCTTTGCTTGCATAATTGTCACCATCCTAACTAATGTAGCTTTCTTCTTACCCTGTAAGACTCTTGGTTCCCCATTGTTATCAACACACTCAATGGCTTTATCATAAAAATCCACCTTAGTTCTATGAATATACAACCATTCCATGCATAACAACATATTGTATGAACCCAATGGTAATACATTCAAATGTGTTGTGGTAGGCATACTATTCAAGTCAAATGCACAAGCTCTTACCCAATGATGAACTGACTTCTTCGTACCTATAGCCAACTGCACTAACCAAGACTCGACATGCAATTCCTTACTCAAACCACCAAGTCAGGACTAACATAGCTATAATTAGATCCAAGGTCAATCAAAATAGAAATAACTTGATCACAAAGTTTACCATCCATTTCAATGACAGATTCCTGATGCTTTGCCTATTTGTTATCTAATGTTGCATAGATAGGTGGAATACTCTGACCAACATCTCCAATAGTATGTGCCTCTTGTGCACTGTATATCTTAGGCCTACCACTCTGGTACTATGGACAATCTCTCTTGTGATGATCTCCACCACAAGTCCAACACTGAACATGCTCCTTATTATGTTCCTCTCGGTGTCCCCGTCCTTTGTCTAATGCGTTGAACCTCTTAGGTGGTGCGACATTCTCCTTGTTACCTGTATCCTGAGGCCTTGCTCTATTTCTATCCCATTTTCCTTTGTTCTTTGCATTACCTCTCCAATATGGCTTAGTGTCGGTTTTGTGCTTCAATTGTTCATAGAAATGCCTTAGCTTCCGAATGGACTCCTCCAATGATCTAGGCTCATCGAACTTAATTCTATCTTTAAATGCAACCGATAACCCACTAATGAACCTCTCAATCTTAGCCTTTTCCTCTGTGAGATAAGGCACATACCTCAGTAACTCCAAGAACCTACTAGTGCACTCATCATCTGTCATATCTCCAATCTTTAGCTCATAAAATTCCTTCACCCTGTCATCAAAGTACCTTTCTAACAAATACTTCTTCTTGAATAGCTGCTCAAACTCACTCCAAGTCAAATATTCCTCATGAATGCATTTGACATTCTTCACATTTTCCCACCAAATGTCTTCTTTACCTTTGAGATTGAATGTAGCCACTCTAGCTTTCATGTTCTCTGAATAGTCATGCAATCTAAAGAATTTCCTCATTCCAACCAACTATGCCTCTGCATCCTATGGTTTCTTCATGTCTCCAGAAAATAGTGGTGGCTTTTCTTTCTTAAAATCATCCGAAAAATATCCCCTATCGCTCCTCCTATAAGGATGATGACGATGACAATCATGATGCCTATCTAAATCATAACTAGAATCATACCTATGTCTATGCCCTCTCCTATCCAAAGTGTCCAACAAATTTTCGTCTCTAATTGTGTTATCTCTATCTGATTGTGACCACCATGCGACTGAATACCATATTCCCCATTAGTTATATCCTCCATCTCATAGATGATTCGACGTGGTCCCTGTCACTCCAAATCTGAAAAACTTTGAAGTATTACTGCATTTACCTTTGCTTTTTTCTCTTGTGCCTGCATGATTCTATCATTATCTGCCTTACAACTCCTTATTTATTCCTTTAAGCTTCTCAATGTAACTGCAAAATTGAAAGAGTTCCCAACACCATACTGCTCTTCAGATTCATACGCAGAGTCTTTGTAGTCATCTATCTTTCTAGCCATTTGATATTTCTTCCTGCAAGGTGTATCATGTCAGCTAAACCAAATCACAATAAACCAACATACCTTAGTATAGCTCGGGGAGGATATCAAAATATAAAACATAAGCATATGACGATGCAACCATCATTCTAGCTAGAGTCCAATCATCAATGCATGACCTCAACAACAACACGCCACGACATCATGCATGACAACCACCACTACATCATTGTACACTTGACCACATGCAAACATGAACATGCGTAAGCAATGCATAACCATCCACACATATGCACAAACACGTATAATCAAGCATGAATGAAAAATACTTGAAATCAAACCTACAAGAATGGTACATGCAACCAAGCACACAATAATGTGACCAAGCATACTACAATGATACATGTAAGCAACATAAATAGACATGTAACCAGTCATACACTCACGACGATGCATTCCTCAACAAAACATCAAGTTTCACTTGACGACATCACTACAACGATGAACAACATCATGTAAATGCAACAAGCACATGGAATCAAAGGGCCAGAGACACACATGCAATTGACATGCATCCATGAACAACACATATCCCATCCATTTCGAGGGGTGAACCATGCTCTGATACCACTCTATAACACCCTTCTCCCACATCTACCCAAGCAACTGACCAGCCAAGGTAAACATGCAACAAGAGGCCACTATGATGTGATTAAAACTCCTAAGTCACGTTAAGGAAGTGGAACGGATGGAAACACACCATACAAACATTAATCATCAGCTACATGACCCTCAGGAACCAATCCAATACTTTAGAAAACTTACCTTGGGGTCCCACTGAACTTTTGGACAACTTAATCATCAGCTTCTCCCATGCTATAGGCATGAGTGTGACCAAAAACCTAAAGTCACACTCACAGGCTTGCCTGCCAATGACCATATACCAAAACTATCAATGCGATACTTGCGACTCTGAGATTTGGGTCACTTTTTCAGGCCCATGGCCTATGTAATTTCCTAGAATTGAACCATCTCTTGAGATCAGTAAAATAACATGGAAATGATAGTACTAAAGAAAATACTCATTCAAGACCTTGACTGGACCCCTACTAGCCATGACAAGCATTTCGTCAAACATATTGCAAATGTGTAATCTGCGGGTGTAATTAACAGTTCTGAACATAAGGGTCTCATACTTAGTTGAGAATCGCTAAGAACCATTGATGCCTCAATACATCAACTTCCATTCCATCCATTAGGTCATAGATACATTGATCATTCATTTACAAGTAAAAACATGATGAAATACACACATGGCTACTGTTATAAAACATATACCTAACCAACATAATAGGGACAAAAATATCAACAAAACCACAATCATATACACCACGTATAAACCACCATAATACTCATATAAATACCAATTGAAATAACCTTTCATTATTGATGAAAAATCCAAACCTAGGATGGGACTTCCACGTTCCACCCAACCGTAGAATGGTTGAGCCAAATCTCTCTTCAGCCATTCACCCCCTATGTCATATTCCAAGCATGAATGTGGGATCTCATAGAATACATCAATCAAAAACCATCCAGGGATTCCAAAGACCATCCACCTCAACCCATCAAATAGTGATTTCACCTCACGATTGGACATCACAAAACCATCATTGGATTGGTCTCTATCCCAGCCATTTAGGGCTCCAGAGCATTTGTTCCAACCAAGGCTCCAGGACTAGAAACTCAACCAACAACTGTCACTGAGCTCTAGAGAATTTTTCCAGCCAAGGATCTAAGACTAGTAACTCAACCCACCAATGGGCTCTAGAGTGTTTTTCCAAACAAGTCTATGGGACTAGTAACTCAACCCAAGCTGTTACAGGGCTCCAAAGCATTTGTCCAACCAAGTCTCTAAGAGCTAGTAACTCAACCCAAGTTAAGGAAACATGTGAACCAACCAAAAAATGAAAGTAAACCCGCAATCACCATGGTTACCAAGGAAATGGAAAGGGTAGGCAATCCACTACCAATCCAGACAATCCTCCATGCCAATGACATATCACAACCAAGAAACCACATGCATGTGCCATGCATGCCAAAACTAGTGAAGGAAACATACATCCAACTCGATACCTGCAAGAAAATATTATGTAGTTGCTGATCTTGATGCCTTCTTGCACTTTCCTTCTCTTTTGTTGCCTTATTTATCCAAGAATCCAAGTATGCCACACCCACCAAAAGTGTTCCAAGAAAAATCTAATTATCCAAGATTATGTCGAGAGAGAGAGATAATAATGAGAGAGCTCCAAAACTGAATTGACAAAAGGTTACCAACTGATCCTCATAAGCCTTTTTTATGAATGAGGACTCTATTTTCTTCATTTTCCATTATTTTCCTTCATTTTCCTCCTCACATGAAAGTGGCCTTTCACCTTCCTTTTATCCTAATTTCCATTCTTTTCATAAATAATTGTGAAAAAAATTCCATTTTGCCTTTCCAAAGCCTTAGCCATTTCCGTTTGGATTCACACAGAATTTTCCCAATATTTAGTTTGGAATAATTGTCCCATCATTCGTGCTTATTATTTTTCCTTTATTTACTTTTATTACATGGAATTTTCACCGGGGTTGTTACACTCTGTCCAACCGATCTTGATCTCTCAACCCAGCTAATGCCATCTCTTTGAAAATATCAAACTCCTTCTCTTCTCCTCTGTGCAGCTCTGCCCATATTTTTGCACTCCCATTTGGATTGAGAAATCCTGCACACAGCTACTACTTCTCTGCTAGGAAAATTTGAAATTCTTGGCTAGAAGTCCTATGAGGAAATAAATTCCCTTGGTGTGTGTTCTTCCTTCCTTCCAATGATATTTGCATTAGCAAACTACTACAAAATCTGTGTCCCAGCAGAAGATATTCTCTGCAAGGAAATTGTTTTTACTCCCTATACCTCTGGTACTCTTCGATATGGAAAATTTTATTTTCTATCAACTCACTCAGAGAAATAATTTTTCCTCAGAAAATGACCCTCCTAGCCAAGGGGACTGCATTGCCTCTTGAGGGTTTCGAACTGCTGCCTCTGCAAAAATTTGAAATTCCTCCTTCCTTCTACTACTAATCTCTTCAGCTTACGATCTGTGCTCTGATACCATGTGAAAATTCAGAATCCTCGAATCATACTGCAACAACTAATTAAGTTTATTCCATTTGTTAAATAAACTTGAACAAATTATTTACTACATCCTACGGTAAATATCGAAACTAATACACTACAACCTTCACAAATACAATAATACGGAAGAAAAATAATGCTGGAAGAATAAATGCACACAAACACAAATAACATTGTTATTTTTGGACAAATGTCCTTGGAAAAGCCCAACTTCAGAAAATCGATGCAACAGATGACAATTTATTATTATGTAGTAGTAAATCCGAGTACAAATCTATGGATGCTCAAATATAGCAATACATATAGAGAAATCATTGAAAAAATATCTAGTGAGAAAAATATCACTTCCAATGATGATCCGATGCCAACCTTGACTCAAGATGAGCTACTCTCTACTGCCTCTGTGCAATCCATGTGTCAGCGTACGTAGTTCTGTGTCACACAACTCGGACTAGAATCTCTCTCACTAACTGATTACCTAATGTTTGGGAAATGGACTCTCTTAGCCTCCAGGCTCCCGCTTCAGCTTTTGGCACTCAATCACTACTTCTACCTCGCAAAATATGGCTTCCCCTCTAAAGCACTGTGATACCTTTCTATGGAACTCTCTATCTCTCTGCTATGCACTCACTAGACTGGAAAATATTCCTTCCAATCATACTATCCATTCCCCTCTCTCACTGCTTCGATGTTACTGAATCACTTCTGGGAACACACAGCTGCTACTCTAGAAATCGATTTCCCAACAAAATTGAATTTTTGGTGTCTCAAGTGTTTTATCCAACCCTCATCGAAGTTCTTCTTATAATCTCTTATTGAGGATTCAACAACCAAGATTAAAACATAATCAATGACTAAGATTAACTAGAACTTGATCCATGTATTCTTCTAAAACATTTCACCATGAATTAATTAATACCCTCTAATTAACTAGATTTCCTAAGTTTAGACTTAGGAACCATTAAAAAAAAAAATTATTTTAATTAAGTCATATCTATGTGGAATTTTCAGAAACAATTTCTAGGCTTTGGAGAATACATTTGTCCTAGCCTCTACGAAAAATCTCGAGGCTAGAGCACATCTGATGCTATAGAAATATACACTCCCTCTTAGCAAGGATGCTCTAGTTCCGCAACTTGTTGAAGCATCACTCTATCTCTACACCATCCCTTGCTGGACCGCTGCTTCCCACCAACTATTGTGCAACTTTGATAAACATTGCATCCATGATACTGTTGGTCCCGCTGAACTACTGTCAACACTGAATCTACACTGCAACCTTCTCAAGATATTGTTGTTGCAACTACAACAACCACAATAGAAATTAATCCAAAGTACTTAACCAACTGTGGTTAGTATGATGCATCTATCACTCGAGTTCTAACTGCTACTAGAGTTTGCTCTGTCACAGAAGCCTTTGGGCTGCTACTCACTCTTCTTTGTGCCAACTTCATTGCTGGAAACTCTACTCTATGCTGCTCAGTCTTTGACTGCTACTAGCTACTGCATCTGCCACTCTGGCACTTGACTGCACCAACTACCACTGATCCATCCTGCTACTGTATGTCTTGGGTTCCTGTTGAAAGGTATTGACTCATGAGGTGGACCTCCTCAAGGATCATGCCCCTCTTGTATATCTCTTAGGCTACAAAGCGAAATCACCCCACCTGACTCCTAGAGTTATCTCGGTGATCATGGAAAACTCTTTCTCCAATGTGGAGAACAACCTGTCTATATCTACGGATGCAACCGGCTGATCCTGGTTCCCCTCATTGTCCTTCTTTCTGAGAGGACATTGAGATTTATAGTGGCCAAGGTCACCACACTTGAAGCACTTGATCTTGGAAACTTCCTTCTTTCTCCTGTGTTGCTACCATTGTCCCTGTGATGTGAGGGCCACATCTTCCTCTTCCTTTTCTTGCTTCATCCCACTACTGTTGCTAGCACCACTGATGGTGCTCTTCACCAGATCTTGCCTCATCTCCTCCTACTGCTAATTAGCCCACATATGATCCCATTCTGGTAGTTTCTCTCTGCCCAGGATACTCTAGACAAAAAAATTCCATTCTCCAAAAACATTATCCAGAGATAAATGCACCAACTCTGTAGGCTGGGGCATTGACCCTACTGAAGACAGCTTGTCCTGGACATCCTAAAGCTTAGTAAGGAAGGGGTCTATACTCTCTCCTTTTTACATCCTCGTGCATCTTATCTTTTCCTCAAGATACATCTTTCGTCGCTCGGAAGATCCTTCGTACAATGTATCCAGTGCCTCCCACATCTGTCAGGTAGTATCTTTGCCAGTTATGCCAGATACCACGTGATCTCAAACCCCATCAAGAATCAAACTCTTAGCCTTCGCCATATCCTTCTTGTACTTCTTAAGCGAATCTGCATCTGCAGGTACAACTACCACACTATCAATATAAGTCTTGAGATCATGCTCATCTAGAAGGCAGGAAATTCTAGCCTTCCAGATCACATAGTTGGAGGCTCCATCCAATTTATCTTGATCTCTCAACCCATATGATGCCATCTCTTTGAAAATTTCGAACTCCTCCTCTTCTCTTCTACACAACTACTGCCCATTTTTTTGCACTCCCTTATGGAGTGAGAAATCCCGCACGCAGCTACTGTTGCTATGCTAGGAAAATTCAAACTTCTTGAATAGAAGTCCTCCGAGGAAAGAAATTCCCTCGGTGTGTGCTCTTCCTTCCTTTTGACACTATTTGCACTAGCAAACTGTTACAAAATTTGCATCCTAGCTGAAGATCTGCTCTGCAAGGAAATTTTTTCTACTCCCTCTAACTTTGGTACTCTTTGACTTGGAAATTTTTATTCTCTGTCAACTCACTCAGAGAAATAAAATTTCCTCCGAAACTAACCCTCCTGGCCCAAGGGGTTGTGCTGCCTCTTGAGGGTTTCGAACTGCTACCTCTAAAGAGATTCAAAATTCCTCCTTCTTTCCACTATTGAGTTCTTTGACTTACAATTTGTGTTATGATACCATGTGAAAATTTGGAAACCCTAAATCCTATTGCAACAACTAATTAAGTTTCGTCTATTTGTTAAATAAACTTGAACCAATTATTTACTACATCCTACGCTTAATATCAAAACTAATACCCTGCAGCCTTCACAAATACAATAACACGAAAGAAAAATAATGTTGGAAGAATAGATGCACACACATACAAATAACACTATTATTTTTGGACCAATGTCCTCGGAAAAACCCAACTTGGGAAAATCAGTGCAATAACTGAGGGTTTTATTATTATGCAGTAGTAAATCTGAGTAAAAATCTATGGATGCTCAAATCTAGAAATACATACATATAAATGACTGGCTGAAGATCTAGCGAGAATAATCTCACTTCCACTGGTGATCCGACACTGGCCCTGGCTCAAGATGAGCTACTCTCTACTGCCTTTGCAGAGTCCCTATATCAGCCTACATAGTTCTATGTCACACAACTCAGACCAACGTATCTCTCACTAATTGATCAATTGCTATATGGGAAATGGACTCTCTTGGCCTCCACGCTCCCATTCTAGCTTCTGGCACTGAATTAGTGCTTCTCCCCAACAATATATGACTTCCCCTCTGAAGCACTACGTTGCCTCTCTGTCGAACTCTTTGTCTCTTTGCTATGCACTAACTAGACTGGAAAATATTCCTTCCATCCTTATGTTGTGGCCAGCAATAACCCTCCTTTTTATTTAGTATTAGTAATAAAACTAAATAAATGGGGACCCTTCTAAAAAATAAAAAAATAGCACTTATAATTCCCTTCGAATAAAACACACCATCATAAACTTAGGAAAAACATCCAATAAACCCAAAATCTTAAAGTTTTATGATAAGTTTCAAATAAAGTCATTCTCCTAACAATAAACATTGCATTGCAAAAGGGTAATGGAGAATATCATATAAACAAACTTTCGAAATTGCGAAAATGCGATGATGCGAGATCGCGCGCCTTACAGATTCATCGCACATCACAGATGTCATATGTTGCAAGCACCTCCTAAGATAAAACATCCCAATCCTGCGATATACGATAAAGCATCTCGCAAATCTCATCTCGCAATCGCATAAAGAAATACATTATTGTTAACGAAAAGGATTAGCGATATGGTAATCTCCAATATTGCGAAGCAAATCACAAAATCACTTTATCACAGATCAACATGGCTCATTGTTCAACGAAATATTTCTCGTAATCCGATACCGCGTTATGGGCATTAATGTCAACTTAGTGGTTTATTGATGGTCATTTATGAGAAAAGATTTAGATCTAATCAAAAGGTTGTTTCACGTAGGGTGATATATTTGATATGATTTCGAAATTAAGAGATTTCCCGTCACTTTATCGCTAACCATTATTCGTTCCTTACTTGTAAACTTGCAGGAGCGGCAAGCAGAATAATATATAGAGCAGTGTACAGAATGTAATGGGGAAGAAGGGAAAAGCATCGATTGCTGAAAAAACAGAGATGACGCCCTTATTCACAGACACCACCTGTACTAGAGAAGCCAGCATATCTACTTGGAAAGGCATGTACAGTCTGTTGGAAGAAGAAAACCCCAGAGTTATGGAAGTTACCTTGACAACAGACACACGGGGGTCATCTAAAACATCGCTTACTGAACTTGCATGCTCATTCCTGCACTACATAGAAACAAGGCCTAAAATACTTCCCTATATAGACATGGTCAAGTGGGTATTGGACAACGCTGATATAACAAATAGGCAATTCAAGTCAAGAAGTTAGGAGCTTATTCAGTCATTCACCCCACAATATTTAAGACTTATATATCATTTACCAGAGTCGCAAGCAAGCTACAACAAGCAGTTCGTGGAGAAGTTCGCCAAGGAAAATGAAAATTTGGCGAAGTGCACCAAGAACTGGTCGGCAAAGGAAGAGCCATTGAAAAAGGATAAACATGGTATGTGCAGTACTGGTTCCCTCTCCTCCCCATATTTGTTTGCTACTGCTATGCTATGTAGGTTATTTGGAAGGCCTGACATCAACAAGTTTTCATCCGAGTGGCTACCCCTATTAGATGTGGCCACTAACGCCACTATTATGGATTGGGCCCAGATATTGTCTGATAATTTAGCCTCGGCTATTTGGAACTACTAGTCTAAAAGAAATTCTTCTCAGAGGACTTATCCTCCTTTCTTTTTAGCTGCTTATGTTATGGATGCAATTTGTTCTGTTTCTAGATTTCCTATAATGGGTTGGAAGTGGACTATACAGAATTCCTTGCCCATTCATGTCTACCATAAGGAATTGTGGGATTCCAAGTTTATCCCATATTTTTACAGAATTTGTCATGGAGCTATGTTACCTCTTCACAAAATGTTGTATAATAAAGACGCCCCAATATTTTCTCCCGAAGCAGAAGTTGATATTCTCCCTATCGGAAGATGGTCTGGAGAAGAGTTTTTCACTTATATCAGAGTATTTGGAAGCATTTCTTCCCCTCATGTGCTACCCTTGTATGTTCCTGCTAAGTTATTGGCCCTTGAAATTGCCTACCAGACCTATAGGGTTGGAGGAATGAGAAAAAAATTGAAAGACAAGAAGAAGGCCATCTGCCCGCAATTCCCTGTGGCCTATGGGGCCTTTTCACTGTTTGATTTAGGTCATGCTTTTAGAGAAGTAGACAACATGCTGAGTCTACAACTGTTTAAATTCCCAGGGAGATAATTCGATCCCTTTGATGTCATAAAAAAATTTACTACGATTGTCAAGATAAAGGTATTCAATAAAGAAGATGATCTCTTTGATGACATCTTCTAGTAGAAGAGCACACTGAAAGACATTTTGCACATGGCCCAAATTCAATTTGGCCCAGTAGAATTCCAAGAATTCAAACTCTACAGAGAGAGGAGATTAGCAAACATCCCCTTGGATAAGTTTCCCTTAGAACCAATAAGGGAGCCAACTCCCAGCATCAGTTTAAGTGGAAGCTCAGGTACAGACAAGTCCAGGTCTAAGTCTAGGAAAGAATCACCAGAACACTCTAAACAGTCTAAGAATGACCATAATAAAAGTGAAGGATCAGTTAGAGATACTGCCCAATATAAAGAGCACCCAGAGCAACAAGTTTTGTCGACACCACAGGTGAAGGTTCCCACTCCCCTGATCCAGCCACCAAAGCCAGTAAGAGCTGAGCTGGAGAAAAAGTGGGAAACATTTAATGAATTGATCAATACTGAGGAGCAGAATATGAAGACACCTGAGAATACAATGCAGACAATAACGAATATGGTCATTGAAAAAATCAGCAATGCTCCAAAGACAAAGCATATTCCCATGGACCCATCATCTGAAATCATGTTGAAGATAGAGGAGATTCCTCCTCTAGATGTATTTTATAGTCTACAACACAAAGCAGTGGTAAGAAGACAAAGAAAGAAATGAAAATTAGACAGTGTGCTCTCACCTGAGGCAGAGCAGCTAGATGTCCTTTGGCGAGACCCTACCACTGATCCTACAAAAAATTTGACTAAGTTATCCCAGATCGTAGGAGCCTATGCTTCTGCTACTATCGATAAAGCATCCAAGGTAGAGCTATTGCTTAAGGATAGAGAAGAAAAAATCCTAGTTTTGCAGCAACAATTACAGCAAGCTAGTGCCAACCAAGAAGTGGAAGAGAAATTAGAAAAATTACAACAGGACTTTCAACAGATGCAACTAGGGTATCAGAGCAGTTTGGCTGAAAAAGAACATCAATTATAGGCCATGTTAGAAATGCATAAAGATGACCCCAAAATCAAAAAATTTGTCTCAGAAGCCCTTGCCTTGAATGACCAACTCTTGCAACAGGAAGAGGCACCTTGCCAAAGAATATCGCAATGGAGTTCCCATTGTGAGATGAGCGATAAAATTACAAGTCAAGTCATGGACTTGTGACTCGATTATGATCTAATTGATAAGAAAATTTCTGATTATTTGATTTGGTAGGAATAAGAGGAAGGAAAGAAAGCAGGCTTGCTCAAAATCAATGAAGCCCACAAAGAAATGTTGTTCAATAAGTTGGACGCACAGATTAAACAGGCAGAACAGGCAGCAGAAGAAGCAGCGACAACAGTGAGTAATGTCATTGGCTGTGCCAATGAAAATCTGCATAAAGAAAACATGATATCAGAAACGGCTCCGAGATTTCTCCCAAAGGCACAACAACTGTAGACAAGCTAGAGACAGAAAGCTGAAGAAAAGGTAGAGTTAATAAAGAAGTTAACCAAGATGAATTGGAACACTTACTAGCAATACTTGGTTAAACCGCACATTCAATGCATGACTCTGAAATGCCTTACAAATTCTACTGAAAGGATAGTGCCAACACTTACCGATTTTGCTTTCACAAGACAACTAAAATCGGAGGTCGGCCAACCAACGCTCCTAAAGTTGATGCTAAATTCTTGCGATCTCAAAGAACAAATGCATAGTTAATTTTCAGATACAGTTTTAGTTTTATTTTTATTTGTTTTTGCCTTAGATGAGGACGATCATTTAAACCTCCTCCTATATTTTTGTAATAAACTATTTTTAGTCTTTAGTTTGTAGTATTTTAACCCCTCTCATGCATTTAGAGAGGGGTCCAGAAATTTGCCAAAAACATTTCTTCAGAACATGCACTTCTACACCCTCTGAGGAGGTTTTGATGAATAGATGGAATGAGATTTATTGATATCTGTGTTGAATGTCTACTATTGAAATGCACTTTTGTACTTTTAGTATATATTGAATTAGGAGAAGATAAATCTATATCGCTGAAGCTCATGAATAGGACTTGTTATCAATGGTACTTTTATCTCTTAACAATTTATGCTTATGTGTCAAGTAATATGTTATGTTAAGTTGTTTATATATGAAAGCTTGAATGTTTGAGTTATCATTTGGCACTTTTGTACGGTGGTGACTATTCTGTTTATGCTTAAACGTATGAATAACTTATTATGCGATATGCTTCTCACAATTGTTTCGACTAATTTCTTATACGAAACAATTCATTTTTAATGAATTCTTTTCTTGTAGCAATTGAATAATCTTTATTACCGATTTCTATTAGAAATTATTTTAGATCGCATAAGTGAAAAGATAATTCCCGGGAGAGCTTTATAATTAGATGTTTCTGTTTATTAGAATAATATTGCATGTTTTAGGTTAGATTTAGACTAACAACATTCTAGGTAGAAATATTTTATAAAGGAAAACATCAATTCTTATCATCATCATAAACAAATTGGGAAACTGGTCCCATTATCCCCAGTTGGACCCACCATCCCAAACGGAAAAGGAGCTGCTTTCAAGGTCCAGATCGGGTGGGTATCCCCCTTGTTGTAGACCCGATTTTCGGGTCTTCAACATATTTGGTGCTAGAAGGAGGGTTCGAACTGTGAATGGCTAGTAAATCTAAATCTAAATACCATTCTGAGAGTAAATCACCCTCAACATCTCCCCCAACTTCTCCATCACATTCTGACTCTTTAAATCTTAATCAAGAAGTTGATAAAACAACAACCACTACCACAAACCCAAATATTTCAAATAGGTCTACTATCGAACCTCCTGAAGTTGAGTCTTTGATCCATAAACTTCAAGGATTTTCCATATCACCGCAAAAGTCTGAATTATCTCAAGGGAGTGTGACTTCGCAATACAATCCTTCTCATCCTCTTACCAGATTACAGAGTGAAATTTTGGTATTGAACCAACTAAATTACCTCTACCTAAAAGGAAAAGAGCAAGGAAGTCACCTCAAGGGTCTTATAGTGAGACTCTTTCGTCATCAACATCCATTCCAACTTCTCAATTGCAAACTCAACCATCCACCCCTCCACTTCATATTGTTGTCCATCAGAGTACTAGAACTTTAACATCCTCATCCCTACCACAAGGAAATTCATCTGCGCTTTCCTCTATTAGTAGTTCAACGATGGCTCAAAATCCATGGAATAATCCAGGGGCAATCTCAATGCCTGCGCTCTTGAGTCAATTGCTAGCCCATCTTGAAAATTGGCTACCCAAGTTTAATCCTAAAGTAGGCATGCTAGCAGAA
The DNA here is from genome assembly GCA_000404065.3 of Pinus taeda. Lineage (NCBI taxonomy): Eukaryota > Viridiplantae > Streptophyta > Pinopsida > Pinales > Pinaceae > Pinus > Pinus taeda. The sequence continues at coordinate 22,311 of APFE031595198.1, read as the reverse complement.
GAACACATAAACAACCTTATGTTATCAATAAATTTAAATGGAGTTACAAATGAAGACGTTGTTGTTAGAGATTTTCCTTATACTTTACAAGCAGCAACATGATCCTGGTATTTTTCATTACCATCAGGGTCCATTACTAGTTGGGACATTTTCCAAGAGCAATTCTTGACAAAGTTTGGCGATGATAGGTCTACGACAACATTGATCAACGATCTATCGAATCTTAAGACTAAATTGAGAGAACCTATCAAAGATTTTAACTCGCGTTTCAACAAGCTTTTGAATAAAATTCCAACTACTTCCAAGCCTAGCGAAGAAGTTCGAAGTGAATGGTACATATCTGCTTTATCATCAAACATAGCAATCTTTGTTGATAGGGCTGCCAAGACAACATTGGCTGAAAACATGAAGGAATCGATAGCAGTAGAAAAACATATCTTAGCTGTAGAAAAGAAAAATGTTGTTGATGAAAGAAAATATAAGAAGGTTACTTTTAAAGATGATCATATGAAAAAGCAATTAAAGGACCCATTTGATTTAGAAGGATTGCAGAAAATCTTAAAAACCATGTCTAATGAAATGGTTGACATTAAAAGACAAGTAGCAGAGACTTCTTCTAAGAAACCTTATAAGCCTTATAGAAAAAACCCTTCAACTGATTCAAAGCCTCCCAATACTATAACAAATGCAGAATCTGAAGGAGAAGAAGAGGAAGTTTCTAATGAAGAACCCGTTGATGAAGATGAAGTTGTAGAGCTACAAGGAATGTGGGACTTCATTCTTCTAGATGAAGAGGATCAAGAGGCATCACCAGTTAGTACCAGAAGTAGAAATCAACTTGATCCTCCACAACCTAGTTCAAAACAGAAGAGCACAAGCTCGATATCCAAGGATAAAGTCGCAGGTAAGAAATCATCACCAAAAGCGACCCAAACAAACCTAGTCCAATCCAATTCATCAATTCCATCTGAAACACTGATTGTTTATGATGAGATGGAGTATAATATCATTGAAAACATGAAGAAGACTAGGGCTAACATTAGTTTTCACGAACTGAGCAAATTAAAACATCAACATAAGCTACTTTTGAAAGAGTTACATGCAATACATGTTGCACCTCTTCATGCCGCTATAATCTCGCAAGCTTCTCATGAGATGGGAAGACCTCCAACTAATACGAGAAGTTGACTCAAATGATATTGCTTTAATTGGAGGTAGGTCAAAATCCCATACTCCCCCATTCCTTCTTACCTATGAAATTTTCAATAAAAACTTGCATAATTGTTTGGTAGATTCAGGAGCTTCATCTAATATTTTGCCTAAAACAATTTGTGCAAAGTTAAACGTCCAACCTCAAAAATCTGCAGTATGCATAGTTCAGCTGAACTGATCGTAAGTTGAAGTAATTGGTGAACTAAATCAAGTTACCAGAAGGCTATCATCAAATCCAAAGGTATGTCAAGTTATTGATATTTTAGTTGCAGACATTCCTGAATTTTATGGTTTAATTCTTAGTAGGGATTGGTCTGAAAAGTTTCATGGATACTTTTCAACTGGCTCATCACACATATGGCTCCCTTACAATGGTAAACCAAATCAAATAAAGGTTGAGCGAGAAAGACGCCAAAAATACATAGTGACGGAATTGGAAGGAGAAAATGAACCTATATCATACAGCAACAATATAATTGACAACTACTCTATTGACTCTTTCTTAGGAAATTTTAATGCTCATACTTCGCCTTATTTAGAACATTCTATTTTGTCCGAAGTAGAAAACTTTTCTCAAACAGATAGTTCTAAATGCGTTAATTTTGTAGATAGTCCTGTAAATAACTCTTTGTTTCGGAAATTATTTTTTGATGGTTCTAAGTCTAATGATGGAGCAGGAGTAGGATGTGTATTAGTTAGTCCAGAAGGGAATAAAACTATGCTAACATGTAAACTTGAGTTTGATTGCACAAACAACATTGCAGAATACGAAGCTCTAGTACAACGGATGTATAAGGCAATCAGACTAGACGTCAAGTATCTACAAGTCTTTGGAGACTCTGAAATTGTTATTAAACAAGTACGAAATATTATACATTGTCTATCAGGTCATTTAAAGCATTATCAATCTTTAGTGCAAGATCTAACTGAACATTTTATAGCATTCAATATTTCATCCATTCCCAGACTCCAAAATGCTAATGCTGACCTCTTGGCTAATATAGCTTCCAAGCTCATTCCCTCAGAAGACTATAGCCCAAACAGATTCTCGATCGAATTGATCTTTAGGCCCTCCATCCCTGATAATGTTACCAACTGGATAATTTTTAACGATGACCCTGATATTGTGAGTTTCCTAACATCAGAAGGATCTTACACTAATCAGATAATTGATGAGGACCAACATGACAAGCAGTTACAACAAGAGAGCACGAATAATGCCATACCAAAATCTGTAGTCAAGTTGGAAGACCTATATGATTTGAAAGACAAATTTAAAAGGTATACTAATTCAAAACTTCATAGTTCAACTCTGAACTATGAATTAGTAAATCTAGGAATGGATACCAAGCCACATAATATCAACTTAGGTCTTGGCCTAACCTAAGAAGAAAAATTAGCCTTTGTTCGACTCCTGAAATAGTATAAAAGTGTCTTTTCCTGGAATTACGAGGACCTTAAGACTTACGACACTTCAATCATTCAGCATACTATCCCAATGATAGCTGATGAAAAACCTGTCCAATAAAAGCTGAGGAAAATACATCCTAATCTAGAAAGTCACATTAAATCTGAGCTCAATAAATTATTGAAAGCCAAAATTAGTTTTCCCGTTCGACATTCTAGATGGGTTTCCAATATGGTTTCAGTCAGAAAGAAAAATGGAGACATTCGAATTTGTATTGACTTTCGGAATCTTAATAAAGCTTGCTAAAAGGATAATTTTCCCCTGCCTCTTATGGAACAAATATTGCAAGTGGTTGCAAGATCAGAATTAATGTTCTTTTTAGATAGTTTCTCTGGCTACAACCAAGTTTTGGTCCATCTTGACGATCAACTAAAAACCACGTTCAGAACCAAATGGGGTACTTATTCATATCAAAAGATGCCTTTTGGGTTGATTAACGCTGGTGCCACATTTCAAAGGGCCATGGATATCGCATTTAAGGGATTAGTAAACAAATCAGTGGTGATTTACTTGGATGGCATAATAGTATATTCTAAAAAACGTGGTAATCACCTCAGAGACTTAAAGCAGATCTTACACCGTTTTCAAAGGTATGGAATTTCACTTAATCCAAAAAAGTCCCTTTTTGCATTAAGTGAGGGAAAACTTCTTGGATTTATAGTGTCAAAATCTGGAATCCATATTGATCCAAATAAAATTAAGGAAATTTCTGAAATATCCTTACCACATAATAAGAAAGCAACGCAATCCTTCCTTGGCCAAATTAATTTTGTTAAAAGATTTGTTCCAAACTTCTCAAGAATTGTGTCGCCATTACAAGAAATGATCAAGAAAAATTCACTCTTTAAATGGGGCCAAGCAGAGTATGAAGCGTTCAATCTGATTAAACAAGCGATTGTTAATGCCCCATCCCTAGAAACTCCAAATTTTTTTGATCCTTTAATTTTGTATACATTTGCCTCTGAGAAGTCATATGTTGCGATACTCACGCAAGCCAATCAAGACAAGGCAGAAGCCCCAATTGCCTTCTTTAGCTTAAATTTGCAAGGAGCTAAATTAAATTATTCTGACATTGAGAAACAAGCTTATGCTATTTTCAAAGCGATCAAATATTTTAGACCCTTTCTTCTTAAGACCCATACAAAGATAATAGTGCCATTTCCAGCAGTAAGAAATCTCTTAGTGCAGAAAGACGTGGGTGAAAAGAGAGCAAATTGGGTCACTTCCCTACAAGAATACAATGTTGAGATCAAGCCAGCAAATATTGTAAAAGGTCAAGGCTTTTGCAAGATGTTGGTTGGAGCATCGCTTATTTCTGAAATACCATCTACAAATCAAGAGGTACAAATGTATGAGGTAAGCCTAAACGATATTGAATCGAGATATGCTGATATCATGTTTTATTTAAAAAATGGATATGCTCCTTCAAATCTGAATTATACAAAGAAAAGAGCCCTAAGATTGAAAGCCAAGCAATATCAACTCGTAAACGTTGTGCTTTTTAGAATGAACTATGATTATGTTCTTCTACGATGTCTTGAGAAATCTGAAGCTGAAAAAGTGTTGCAGGAACTCCATGATAGACCAGCAGGTGGACATTATGCGGGAGATGCAACAACACAAAATTTTGCACACAGGATACTATTGGCCTACACTATTTAAAGATACACATAGCTATGTAAGGAAATGTCAAGTTTGTCAAACTGCTGTTGGAAGACAGAAAAAACCATCATTGCCATTGCAACCAGTCAATATCAATCAAACATTTGATCAATGGGGATTGGATATAATAGGTGACATCGTTCCTCACTCTTCTAAACAGCATAGGTACATCCTTACAGCTACAAATTGTTGTACCAAATGGGTAGAAGCAGTTCCTTTCAAGACAGCCAATGCTGAACATATCATTGATTTCATAGATCAGTTCATAATTACCAGGTTTGGTTTACCTTCTGCTTTAATGTTTGACAATGAACCATATTTTTCTGGCAATGTTATGGTTGAATTTGCACTTAAAAGAGGTTTTAAGCTTAAATATTCTACCAATTATTACCCACAAGGGAACGGGTTTGCCAAATCAACAAATAAAAAATTAATCAAAATCATTAAGCAAACCATTGATCATAATCATAAAAATTGGCACAAATCTTTGATGTATGCTCTGTGGGTAGACCAAATAACTCAAAAGGCTTCCATCGACACTTCTTCCTTTAATTTAGTTTATGGGAAAGAAGTAGTTCTCCCAACTCATCTAGCAATTCCTTCTTTAGCCTTAGTTCAATTTATTGAGGAAACACCATCTTCATCCTTACAACTAAGACAACTGCAGATTCTTAAGCTAGAAGAGCAATGAGAATAGGCTAAAATTACACATGCCCATCATCAAGCATTAGTAAAGGCTTCCTTTGATTCAAACATGGTATCTAGGAAGGATTTTCAAATTGGAGATTTAGTATTAAAATGGGATAAGGCTCACAAAAAAAAAGGCAAACATTCTAAATTCCAACGAATGTGGCTTGAACCATTCCAAATTGTTGAAATTATAGGTCCATCGACTTTCATGTTGCAAGATTTAGTAGGGAAAAGAGAATCTTTACCTGTTAATGGGCAGATCCTTAAAAAATACTTTCCATAGAAGATGACCTCTTCTATTTTTGTAAATGATTGTTTATAGCTTTATTTTAATAATAAAACGAGTTGTAAATGGTTACCTTTGGATTTCACAAAAAAGATAGGTGTTTCTTTTAAATTTTGTTTTTTCACTTGCATAAATAGAATTGATTTGGAAAATTAATCATTATTATTGAAAGATACAGTGAAATGGTACAAGCCTGAAAATTTTACTAGTTTCAGCCTTACGAATTTTGATAAAAAAATAACCTTTAGTGGGAATTTTCTTTATATCAGCCATGAAAAGCATCAATAACAAAACGAAGGTTCTCTGTAGAAAAGTTGTCTTCAAAAACTCTATAATTGTCGTCCAGAGCTATGATTAAGGAATCAATGAAGTCCTTCCCACCTAGGGAATTATGAGTTTCAAGGAGTAATCCAATGATACACTATAGACTTAAAGAATAAGAGGTCTCATCACGAGCCGACTTATCATGATCATAGAGATTATAACTTGCTGACATTTCCAAAACTGCATACCAAAACAGGGCAATGACTTAAGATTGTTGCAATAAAAAGACAAGGGGTCGCATCTCGAGCCAGCTTGTTCAACAAAGTTATAAATCAAGTGAATGGCACTGTCATAATTTGGCTACCAAACCAAGAAATTGTTCTTTAAGAATTAAAAGAAAACAAAAGAAATAAGTGTGGATATGGATTTATCTTTGAAAATTGTATATTTCTCAAAGTAGGATATAGGATCATTGTTGGGTAACAGGGAACCCTCTCAAGGCTATGGACGCCTACCGACAGTAGAGGCTCTACCTACGACAATTGAGCATACTTAAAACTGATCTACAATGACTAGCTTTGGGAAGAAAATAGTCAAAATTAGTACGGAAGAAACAAACTACTATTAATGGCTAAAAGCATGATGCACTTTATATTTCTATAATAAAGTTTGATTTTCCAGAGAAATTTCCTGTTTTTGCAGTTTTAGAAAATTCAAAAGATAATCAGAGATAATTGGTTCTTCCTAGTGAATAGCCAATTCTTGTGGCCAGCAACAACCCCCCTTTTTATTTAGTATTAGTAATAAAACTAAATAAATGGGGACCCTTCTAAAAAATAAAAAACTAGCACTTATAATTCCCTTCGAATAAAACACACTATCATAAACTCAGCAAAAACATCTGATAAACCCAAAATCTTAAAGTTTTATGATAAGTTTCAAATAAACTCGTTCTCCTAATAATAAACACCGCATCGCAAAAGGGTAATGAAGAATATCATAAAAAAAACTTTCGAAATTGTTAAAATGTGATGATGCGATATTGCGCGCCTTACAGATTCATCACACATTGCAGATGTCATATGTCGCAAGCACCTTGTAAGATAAAACATCTCGATCCTGCAATATGAAATAAAGCATCTCGCAAATCGCATCTCGCAGTCGCATAAAGAAATAAATTATTGTTAACGAAAAGGATTAGCGATATGGAAATCTACGATATTGCGAAGCAAATCGAAAAATCACTTTATCGCGAATCAACAGGGCTCATTGTTCAATGAAATATTTCTCGTAATCCAATACCGCGTTATGGGCATTAATGACAACTTAGTGGTTTATTGATGGTCATTTATGAGAAAATATTTAGATCTGATCAAAAGGCTATTTCACGTAGGGTGATATATTTGATATGATTTCGAAATTAAGAGCTTTCTCGTCACTTTATCACTTACCATTATTTGTTCCTTACTTGTAAACTTGCAGGAGTGGCAAGTAGAATAATATACAGAGTAGTGTACAGAATGTAATGGGGAAGAAGGGAAAAGCTCCGGTTGCTGAAAAAACAGAGATGACACCCTTATTCACAGACACCACCTGTACTAGAGAAGCCAACATATCCACTTGGAAAGGCATTTACAGTCTCCTGGAAGAAGAAAACCCCAGAGTTATGGAAGTTACCATGATAGTAGACACATGCGGGTCATCTGAAACATCGCTTACTGAACTTGCATGCTCATTCCTGCACTACATAGCAACAAGGCCTATAATACTTCCCTATACAGACATGGTCAAGTGGGTATTGGACAATGCTATATAACAGACAGGAAATTCAATTATCGAAGCCAGGAGCTTATTGGGTCATTCACCCCACAAGATTTAAGACTTATGTGTCATTTACCGGAGCCGCAAGCAAGCTACAACAAGAAATTCGTGGAAAAGTTCGCCAAGGAAAACGAAAATTTGGCGGAGTGCACCAAGAACTGGTCGGCAAAGGAAGAGCCATTGAAAAAGGATAAACATGGTATGTGCAGTACTGGTTCCCTCTCCTCCCCATATTGTTTTGCTTCTGCTATGCTATGTAGGTTATCTGGAAGGCCTGACATCAACAAGTTTTCATCCGAGTGGCTACCCCTATTAGATGCGGCCACTAACGCCACTATTATGGATTGGGCCCAGATATTGTTTGATAATTCTGCCTCAGCTATTTGGAACTACCGGTCTAAAAGAACTTCTTCTCAGAGGATTTATCCTCCTTTCTTTTCAGCTACTTATGTTATGGATGCAATCTGTTATGTTTCTAGATTTCCTCTAATGGGTTGGAAGTGGACTATACAGAATTCCTTGCCCATTCAAGTCTACCATAAGGAATTGTGGGATTCCAAGTTTATCCCATATTTTTACAGAATTTGTCATGCATTTATGTTACCTCTTCATAGAATGTTATACAATAAAGACGCCCCAATATTTTCCCCCGAAGCGTAAGTTGATATTCTCCCTGTCGGAAGATGGTTTGGAGAAGAGTTTTTCACTAACATCAGAGTATTTGGAATCATTGCTTCCCCTCATGTGCTACCCTTGTATGTTCCTGATAAGTTATTGGCCCATGAAATTGCCTACCAGACCTACTAGGTTGGAGGAATGAGCAAAGAATTGAAAGACAAGAAGAAGGCCATCTGGCCGCAATTCCTTGTGGCTTGCGGGGCCTTTTCACTATTTGATTTAGGTCATGCTTTTAGAGAAGTAAACAACATGTTGAGTCTACGGTTGTTTAAATTCTTAGGGAGACAATTCGATCCCTTTGATGTCATAAAAAATTTTACTATGGCTGTCAAGATAAAGGTATTCACTAAAGAAGATGATCTCTTTGATGGCTTCTTCTAGCAGAAGAGCACACTGAAAGACATTTTGCACATGGCCCAAATTCAATTTGGCCCAGTGGAATTCCAAGAATTTAAACTCTACAGAGAGAGTAGATTAGAAAACATCCCCTTGGATAAGTTTCCCTTAGAACCAATAAGGGAGCCAACTCCCAGCATCAGTTTAAGTGGAAGCTCGAGTACAGACAAGTCCAGGTCTAAGTCTAGGAAAGAATCACCAGAACGCTCTAAACGGTCTGAGAGTGACCATAATAAAAGTGAAGGATCAGTTAGAGATACTGCCCAATCTAAAGAGCACCTAGAGCAACAAGTTTTGTCGACACCACAGGTGAAAGTTCCTGTTCCCCTCATCTAGCCACCAAAGCCAGTAAGAGCTGAGATGAAGAAAGAGTGGGAAACATTAATGAATTGATCAATACCGAGGAGCAGAACATGAAGATACCTGAGAATATAGTGCAGACAATAACAGATATGGTCATTGAAACAGTCAGAAATGCTCCAGAAACGGAGCATATTCCCATGGACCCATCATTTGAAATCATGCTGAAGATAGAGGAGATTCCTCTAGATTTATTTTATAGTCTGCGGCACAAAGCAGTGGTAAGAATACAAAGAAAGAAATGAAAATTAGACAATGTGCTCTCACCTGAGGCAGAGTAGCTAGATGTCCTTTAGCGAGACCCTACCATTGATCCTACAGGAAATTTGACTAAGTTATCCCAGATCGCAAGAGCTTATGCTTCTGCTACTATCGATAAAGCATCCAAGGTATAGCTACTGCTTAAGGATAGAGAGGAAAAAATCCTAGTTTTGCAACACCAGTTACAGCAGGCTAGCACCAACCGAGAAGCGGAAGAGAAATTAGAAAAATTACAAAAGACTTTCAACAGATGCAGCTGGGGTATCAGAGCAGTTTGGCCGAAAAAGAACATCAATTACATGCCATGTTAGAAATGCATAAAGACGATCCCAAAATCACAAAAATTGTCTCAGAAGCCCTTGCCTTGAATGACCAACTCTTGCAACAGCAAGAGGCACTCTACCAAAGAATATCACAATTGAGTTCCCATTGCGAGATGAGCAATAAAATTACAAGTCAAGTCATGGACTTGCGACTCGATTATGATCTAATCGATAAGAAAATTTTTAATTATTTGATTTGGCAGGAATCGGAGGAAGGAAAGAAAGCAAGCTTGCTCAAAATCAATGAATCCCACAAAGAAATGATGTTCAATAAGTGGGACGCAAAGATTAAAAAGGTATAACAAGCAGTGGAAGAAGCAACGACAGTAGCGAGCAATGTCATTGACTGTGTCAATTAAATTTTACATAGATCAAACCTGATATCAAAAACCGCTCCGAGATTTCTCTCAAAGGCACAGTAACTGCAGACAAGCTGGAGACAGAAATCTAAAGAAAAGGCAGAGTCAATCAAGAAGTTAACCAAGTTGAATTGGGACACGTACTGGTAGTACTTGGTTAAACCACACAGTCAATGCATGACTTTGAAATGCCTTACAAATTATGCTGAAAAGATAGCGCCAGCACTTGCCGATTATGTTTTCACAGGACAACTAAAATCGAAGGTCAGCCAACCGATGCTCCTGAAACCGATGCTAAATGCTTGCGATCTCAGAGAACAGATGCATAGTTAATTTTCAAATACAGTTTTAGTTTTATTTTTTCTTTATTTTTGCCTTAGATGAGGATGGTCATTTAAACCTCCTCCTATATTTTTGTAATAAACTATTTTTAGTCTTTAGTTAGTAGTATTTTAACCCCTCTCATGCATTTAGAGAGGGGTCTAGAAATTTGTCAAAAAAATTTCTTTAGAACATGCACTTCTGCACCCTCTGAGGAGGTTTTGATGAATAGATGGAACGAGATTTATTGATATCTGTGTTGAATGTTTTCTATTGAAATTCACTTTTGTACTCTTAGTAGATATTGAATTAGGAGAAGATAAATTTATATTGCTGAAGCTCATGAGTAGAACTTGTTATCAATGGTACTTTTATCTTTTAATGATTTATGTTTATGTGTTAAGTAATATGTTATGTTCAGTTGTTTATATATGAAAGCTTGAATGTTTGAGTTATCATTTGGCACTTTTGTATGGTGGTGACTATTCTGTCTATGCTTAAATGTATGAATAACTTATTATGAAATAGGCTTCTCACAATTGTTTCGGCTAATTTCTTATACGAAATAGTTCAGTTTTAATGAATTCTTTTCTTGTAGCAATTGAATGATCTTTATTACCGATTGCTGTTAGAAATTATTTTAGATCGCATAAGTGAAAAGATAATTCCCGGGATAGCTTTATAATTAGATGTTTCTGTTTATTAGAATAATATTGCATGTTTTAGGTTAGATTTAGATTAACAGCATTCTAGGTAGAAATTTTTTAGAAAGGAAAAAATCAATTCTTATCATCATCACAAAAAAAATGGGAAATTGGTCCCATTATCCCCAGTCAGACCCACCATCCCAAACGGAAAAGGAGTTGCTTTCAAGGTCCGAACCGGGTGGGTATCCCCCTTGTTGTAGACCCAATTTTCGGGGCTTCAACACCTTACTATCCCTACCCCTCTCTCACTGCTTCGATATTACTGAATCACTTCCAGAAAAACACAGTTGCTACTCTAGAAATAGATTTCCTTGCAAAATCAAATTTCTGGTGTCTCAAGTGTGTTCTAACACCCCCTTTGAAGTTATTCTTATAATCTCTCATTGAGGCTTCAATGGCCAAGATTAAAACATAATCGATGGCTAGGATTAACTAGAAATTTATCCATGTCTTCTTTTAGAATATTTCACCATGACTTAATTAATACCCTTTAACTAACTAGATTTCCTAAGTTTAGACTTAGGAACCATTAAAAAATGTTAATTATTTTAATTAAGTCGTCTCGAGGTATAATTTCCAGAAACTATTTATGGGTTTTGGAGAACATATGTGTCTTAGCCTCTCTACAAAATCTTAAGGCTAGATCACATTTGATGCTATAGAAATCAACACTCCCTCTTAGTGAGGAATGTGTTCTAGTGCTCCAACCCACTGAAGCATCACTCTATCTCTGCACCATCTCCTTTTGCACTGTTGATGTCTGGTTGTTGCTTCCCACCAAATACTACACAACTTTGACAAAAATTGCATCCATGTTGCTTCTAGCCCTATTGAACTAGTGCCAACACTACATTTTCACTACAACCTTCTCCAACTGTTGTTGTTACAACCTGCGACAACTGCAATAGAAAAGAATCGAAAATATTGAACCAATTGTGGTCAATATGATGCATCTGTCACATGAGTTATGACTGCTGCTAGACTCTGATTTGTCACTGAAGCCTCTATGCCATTGTTGACTCTGCTTTGTACCAACTGCACTGTTGTCAACTCTGATTTGCAGTGCTCAATCTCTAACCACTACTAGCTACTACATCTATCACTCTGTTACTTGATTGCACCAATTTCCACTGATCCATCCTACTACTGTATGCCTTGGGCTCTTGTAGAAAGGTATTTGTTCATGAGGCGGACCTCCTGAAGGATCCTGCCCATCTTTTATCTCTCTGGGGTTACAAAGCCAAATCACTCCACCTCACTCCTAGAGGTATCCCAATGATCATGGAAAACTATTCCTCCAATATAGAGGACAACCTGTCGATATATATTGATGCATCTGACTAATCCTTCTTCCCCTCCTTGTCCTTCTTTCTGAGAGGACATTGAGAGTTATAGTTGCCAAGATCACCACACCTGAAGCACTTGATCTTGGAAATGTCCTTCTTCCTCCCACATTGCTCATGTTGCCCCTATGATGCGAGGGCCACATCTTCCTCTTCCTTTGCTTGCTTCATCCCAATGATACTTCTAGCACCATTGATGGTGCTCTTCACCAGCTCTCGCCTCATCTCCTCCTGCTGTAGATCAACCCACATTCAATCCAATTCTAGTATTTTTTCTCTACCCACAATACTATGGACAAAAACTTGCCATTCTTCAGAAAAACTATTCAGAGCTAATCGCACCAAATCTGTAGGATGGGGCATTGACCCTGCTGAAGGCAGCTTGGCCTAGAAGTCATGAAGCCTGGTAATGAATGGGTCTATATGCTCTCCTTTCTGCATCCTCGTGCATCTCATCTTCTCCTCAAGATACATCTTTCATTGCTCGAAATATCCTTCTTACAACGTAGCCATTGCCTCCCACATCTGTCGGGTAGTATCTTTGCCAGCTATGTGAGATACCACGTGATCTCGAACCCCATCAAGAATCAACCTCTTAGCTTTCACCATCTCTTTCTTGTACTTCTTAAGCGGATATGCATTTGCAGGTAAAATTACCACACTATCGATATAAGTCTTGAGATCATGTTCATATAGAATGCACAAAATTAGCCTTCCAAATCACATAGTTGGATGCTCCGTCCAAGCAATCTTGATCTTGTTGGATTGTGTTATATTCTTTCCACATAGTTAATAGGGGGTTTTAGGGGTACCTGTAACCCCACTTTATGGGGTCTAGGGTAGCGCCCCGGAAAATTTTGGTTTTGGACCCTATGTTAGGTTGGGCGGACCCAAGGTAACTTCTATTAGATTACTTTTATTTGTTGCTGCTGCTTTTGATTTTGAGGTAGAACAGATGGATGTGAAGACAACATTTCTTCACCGGGATTTGGAAGAGGAAATCTACATGAAGCAACCTGAAGGCTTTGCGGTGAAGGGTAAGAAAGAACTAGTATGCAAGTTAAAGAAGTCTCTGTATGGTTAAAACAGTCACCAAGGATGTGGTATCAGAAATTTGATACATTTATACAGGGACTTGGCTTCACCAGAAGCAAAGCAGATCATTGTGTGTATTTTAAATTAATGGGTGACCGTGTTATTTATCTGGTCTTGTATGTGGATGATATGTTGCTGGTTGGAAATGACAAAGAAATTATCCAGGATTTGAAGACCCAATTGTCCTCCAAATTCGACATGAAAGATCTCGGTGCTGCAAACTATATTTTGGGCATGGAAATTAAAGAGATCGGGCAAAGAGGAAGCTCTGGTTAAACCAGAGGAAGTATGTCGAGACAATACTGCAGAGGTTTAAAATGCAGGATAGTAAACCGGTGAAGGTTCCTATTCTTGTAGGTGTGAGGTTATCTGCTGAACAGTCCCAAGACACAAGAAGAGGAAGAGGACATATCCCATGTTCCATATGCAAGTGTAGTCGGTAGCTTGATGTTTGCCATGGTCTGTACTAGACCAAGACATTGCACATGCAGTGGGAGTATTGAGCAGGTTTATGTCAAAACCAGGGAAGGAGCACTGGACAGCAGTGAAGCGGGTTTTCAGGAATTTGCGTGGCACTAGTGATTATGGTTTGTGCTACCAACGAAGACCAAGATTGGACAGAGTGTTGGATATTCGTGGCTTTGTTGATGCAGACTGGGTGGAGATTTGGATCAGAGAAGATCTACAAGTGGGTATGTGTTTAACCTATTTGGAGGTGCAGTCAGTTGGATGAGTAAGAAACAATCTGTAGTGGCACTATCAACTACAGAGGCAGAATACATGGCAGCCCCTCATGCAAGCAAGGAAGCAGTTTGGTTGCAGAGATTGTGTTCAAGTATGGGGTTAGTACAGGGAGCTATAAGGATAGACTGTGACAGCCAAAGTGCAATTTTCTTGCAAAGAACCC
>APFE031595178.1:3388-13790 GCA_000404065.3 Pinus taeda | reverse complement strand
TTATTTTCATAAATAAATGTGCCAAAAATGCCATTTTGCCTTTCCAAAGCCTTAGCCATTGCCTTTGCCAATTTCCTTAGCCATATTAACTAAAATGAACACCCACACTAGGTCGTCTTGCCCAACATTAAGCTTGGGATAAGCGTCCCATAAACTGTGCTTATTATTTTGCCTTTATTAACTTTCATTACATGGAATTTTCACCAGGGCTGTTACAACTTGACGTAACTATAATTAGCATATATATTGCATGTATTCCTAGCGTTGCATGTTGTGACCAAAAAATGTAGACAACAAAACAAGAGACTTGTATGTGTAGGAGCAATATTAACTAGATGCCCTACGAGATCTCTTCATAATATGCCTTCACCATCTAAAATGTCCAAAAACAAATTATAGCAAAAATGCCAAGATGGCCTGTTTGAAACAACAAAACCCTACATTTGTATGTTTTGATATCAATTGTGATGAACCCCACACCTAAAAAATGACAATAAACCAATAATCACAGTGCTCTTTGAAGGATGAACCTCTTTTTACTATGAATACAATGTATAAGACAAGATTTGATGATCCTAAGACTAGATCTCCTTAGTGTATATATTTATATATATACACGAGACAAAGGGTACAATTATAATGAAATTGTGCAATGAAGAGTTCTAACCAACTCAATGACATAATAATACAACTGTAATAACTCGATATCAAGGGATTAATAAGGGGTTTTAAGGTTAAGAGGGGATTTATATAGGGCTTAACATGACTATACTTGGCATATACTACATGCATTCCCAATGTTGTAACCAAAAAATATAGACAACAAAAGAAGAGACCTGTATCTATCAAGTGGTGAGTGAGAAATCCTCTATGTTAGTTGTGTGCCCAACTATTGGGCTATATTGTACCAACTCCAAGCTAGGAATCTTTTGAGCAATTGCTCCTACTTTGTCATTCACTTGTTATATCCAGAGTTGCAAAACATCCAAATTGAGTAAGATCTCATTATGTGCCTCAATCCTCTCAATTAAAACTTTTCCCGTGATTGTTTTCATTTTCTAGTAGATTTTAATGGTCTAAAATTATTTTGTATTGTGGCTACACATGTTCCCATGTATGGGATGCATTGATGATGACCATGGCACTATCAATGCCCAATGCCATTATGAACCATGGGTGAAAGATTTGGTTTAAAGAAGTTGCCAAGGGGTAGAGTAGAAACAAGAGAAGGAAGGGAGGGTGGAGTGGCGTGATGATAGAGTAAATGGGGGGCACTCAACAAGAATAAATTGAAGGATGAAGGGACCCAACCAGGTAGCAATTCAATTTTGAGCATTAAATTTCTACCAGCCCAATGTAAGGGAGGCCAAATATACAAGGTGGGGAGCTAATGCAAAAGGAAACTTATCCAATATTGGGCATGATGAGAGCAATAATGTCGGATTGAGGGCAGTCCAGATTGTTCAATCTTGTGAGGATACAACAAGCTGATAAATGAGCTCTCGAATGCTTTGCAATTAAAACCAGATCCTTCCCTATACTTCCCTTGATGCTCTTCACAACGAGGAAGATGGGATTGTCAATACCAGAAAACTTCTCATGATGAGATCTTGCAACTCTCTCGTACCTTCCAAACCACTTGTCATCACAAATATTAGATCACTGAAAGACAATAGTAAACATGTGACATTATAAATTTAACCTAACATATCAACACCCCATCCACAAGCTAAAATACTATCGACAACATCATTATCAAAACCATCATTATGATCATTCACATACAACCACGTAGATGTTCACCTCTTTCATCGACCA
This sequence comes from Pinus taeda, assembly GCA_000404065.3. Lineage (NCBI taxonomy): Eukaryota > Viridiplantae > Streptophyta > Pinopsida > Pinales > Pinaceae > Pinus > Pinus taeda. Next base: position 11,972 of record APFE031595178.1, on the reverse strand, counting down.
ATTCCCTAGATGAAAACATCGACTCTAAAAGGTCAAGTTTATTTACTTTAAGGTATCATTCGACAAAACTAAATGTTCGATAAAAGAGAGTATGCATAGGGAGTCATTTCGTATTCTTCAAAGAAATTATGATTATAGGAAGTTGCAATATTAATCCACCCACAACTCTGTTAGATGACACTAAATAAACACCTGGTTATAAAAGTCTAAATTCTCTCGAACAAAACCCAATTCTTAATATATGTTAAAAAAATAAAAAATTACTCTGTTCAATGTCACACGCTAAATAAAAACCCAATTACATAACTACAAATTCTATCAGAAAACACTCAAGTTGTAATGTCCCAAATTCATGCCAAATACATATGAATGAATGATATTTTAACGTTCACAAGACTAAAAATAGTCAATGGGACCACCAACCTCCTTGCTTTTTGCCTTTTGCAATTCAATCATTTTCTTATTCAAATTGATGATGAGTTGACCCAATCTTCTAACAATTCCCTCACTGCAAAGACAATGCCAAGGGACTGATGCTAACAAATTGTCATAACTGTCTCTGGCATCTTTGAAAGTATCACATTCCAAAATGTAATGTTTTTCCGATTCCACTGCCACACACCCGTTCTTCTCAAGCTTCTTTAGATCTTTTCCATCGTCTTGTTTTACACTGAAGTTGGTGCGAGTGAGTTCTTAATTGAGCAATAAGAATCTCTGCTCTTCATGGAATGCTAACTCCAATGTATTCTTTTTGTTGGAGATCACAAGTGGGGTTGAATTCTTGAACATAATACTTCTTCTTTTTACCTAACTCTTTTCCCCACATACTCTTATGAAACTTCTCCATAACAATTTTTTGTTAACTCCTTGCTATTTTAGATAGATGTCTTTCAAATTAATCACATAAGATTTGGTCGACGTTTCGAACCAACTAATGTGGTCCATCATGAGGACAAGTTAATCCGAAAGACATCCTTGTTATTTGTAGAATTGAGGCTTCTGTGATCCATATCAAATTTTTGAGAGATTCTTCAGTGTAAATCACATAAGAATTCATTTGTTGACGCGTTTCGAACCAACCAGTGTGGTTCATCATCATGACAAGTTGAAGAAACAGATCCAGCTTAGCATGTTAAATAGTCTGGGCAGAGACTCCAACGGCTAAATTAACGGTTAATTTTGACCAAAGGACCCAGGTCAAATTTCTATTTATTCATTTAATATTATTATTATTGGAAATAAGTTAGATTATTATAATTTATTCTAATTTATGGAAAAGAGAAATTTAGGAAAAAATATACAAGCCTAATTTTATGGTTAGTAAAAGTTAATTCAGTTTATTAAATTAATTAATTAATATTAATACATATATAAATAATATATTAATATAATTAAATAATATATATAATATATATCTTAAATAAATAGCATTAGGGATTGTTAATAAAAAAAAAAAATAGTTTTTAATGGTAATACTATTACTATTATTACTATTTAAAAGGAAATAAGTTAAATTTATAATAAAATAAACAATGGTTAAGAATGAAAAGTATTTTTAGTAAGTTATTTAAATTGAATTAGTTATATATATATATATAAATAAATAATATAGTGTGGGCTAGAACATAATAGATCTCTGCGGTCTAATCGAATCTTTCGCTTGGTTATCTTCCTGGTGATCCTCAGGTCATTCACACCGTGGTGTTTAGCTACCCGGGCGGGAACAGTTCGCCGATCTTCGGCAGTTCGCCGATCTTCTGGGATTAGTTCGCCGATCTGGGTTGGCTTATGTGAATACAGATTCGAAGATTGGATACACGGTTTGGGACAGGAAATCAACGCACGGTTTGGCAGAAGTAAAGGAGCGTTAGGATCGCTCGCAAACTAAGGAGCAGATCTGCGTATAGATTTGGGACTGTCTTCAGACTTGCAGAAATCAGATAAAAAGTGCACGAAGATTCTCACAAAGGTTGGCCGAATGGGAGGTTGGTTAATCCTGACGAGAGAAGCTCTTGTACGCGGTCGGGGCAGAACTAAATTTGTACACAGGTTGGGTGCAGATTTTGGTGAACGCCTTGGTTCAGATCTCGCAGATCCCGTGGATTCGTAATTTTTTGGAGGCAACGTAACGTGTGGAGGACACAGCTCTGTTTCAGCATTCTTAGAGTCTGCGGTTCAAATATTTGTTGCTGTTCCAGTATTCTCATATCTGCGTAAAATATGGCTCTGAGCTTCACAAAAATAACTGGTGGCTCATCCATCTCTGGAGGGCAATCTCCTGCCCATATCGTGAGTGAAGCCCCAGCTCCCACTATCCAAGTGGTCCAGGACTCACTCGATGAAGCTTTGAAGTTCTCTGAAAGTGCCCTAATTTTCCGGTTCAATGGTTTTTGGCCGCGGCTGATAGCACTCCACAATTGGATCTCGAAGGTATTGAAGCCTATCATTTCTGATGAAATTAATATCTACCCCTGTGCTAGAGGTTTCTTTATAGTAGATTTTGAAAATCCTGAAAGCAGACAATGTATTCTAGATTCCGACCCTTGGTTTTGGGAAAAATCAGGCCTATTCATGAAGCCATGGAACCCATCATTCGATCCCTCTACAGCAATGATAACCTCAGCACCAATTTGGGTGAGATTGCCAAGCCTACCCTTGCATCTCTGGAATCTCTCCTCGCTAAAAGCCATCGGAAATGCAATTGGGAAATTTTACTGCAGGTGCCCAGAAACAGAGGAATATACTAGAACCACCTATGCACGCATCTGTGTGGAAATGGATTTCAGCGCCGGATTCCCAGCTGAAATAAACCTAACAAGTAAAGACTATGTGTGGAACCAGAAGCTTGATTATGAAAGTGTCCTCTTCAGATGTCGATTGTGCTTTGAGACAGGGCATCTAGCCAAAAATTGCCCAAAAGCCTTTGAGAAAAATTTTGCTAGAAAAAACCACCACAGATCTACATGGTGGGAAGGAGCACAAAAAGAACACTACACTGTCATCAAAGAAGAATATTCTAGAGAAAACTCTGAGTCACAAGAAATCAAGGAAGAAGGAAACAACTCTCAAAGCAAGCAAGGAGAAAGCTCGCCCCAACAAATCAACAGTTATGAGGATTTGAATACAGCAGAAAATAAATCTTCATTTAACAGCAAAGCAGATCTCCTAAACCAAACTTCTCTGACTATAGATCGCGAAGCTAAGACACCAATGTCCCAAGAACCAGAAGAGATGAAGGAGATGCAAGACGAAGGAAGCTGGAAGACCGTAGAGAAAAGAAAGAAAGCTACAACACCAATCTCGCCAAGAAAAACGAGGAGCCAGACAAGTAAAAATTAAGAAAATTGTAGGTCTAATAGACCAATTTGGTCTCAGTGGACGTTAACCACCATCATCATCATCATCATCATATATATATTCCACGATGTGTCCGATCCATCGTATTGTTTGTCCTATGTTTTATTTGCTCTAGAGAGTGTTCAAGTCGCATGGTCGAACCTTTACAATGGTAATAAATAAAATTGAGAATGGGTAAAAAACTATTTATTATTCTCTTATTCGTTTGTCCTATGTTTTATTTGCTTTAGAGAACATTCAAGTCGCATGGTTGAACCTTTACAATTGTAATAAATAAAATTGAAAATGGGTAAAACATTATTTATTACTCTTTTATTCATTCAGGTTTTGGCTGTTGCTGCCTTAGAATGTGGAAAACACTGTATATGGAGTCTTCGTTGAGCTTCACAGTTGGCACTCTAAGTATTGGTAAGCGTGTTTCTGATGCAGGCGGAAGCAGAACTTACAAAAAACCAATAATCACCCCACGATTCACCTTTTAGTTATAACCTGATTTTTCTCCTTTATACCGAAATACATTGAAAAACAAGCCAAAACAATGGGATTTTACCTTTTTAATCAGCGCACTTGTCGTACACCGAAAGTAAATGCATCGATATTTGGTGACCATTGATCTGGATCTGTGAGATTTGATGGTTGTCAGAGATTTTGGGCAGAACAATAGAACGGGGTTTAACCACCTGATAAATGATTTTCTCCCCTCCTCCTTTGCTACGTGTCGAAGGGTGAATGGGATCGGGTGCCGACCCTTCAAAACAACTTACAACCTTTAATGCGACCGAAATACTATTTACTATAGCGAAACTACTTCGCAATCCAACGATTGCGATATATTGCGGTCTAATGGTCATGGTTGAATCGGCCAATCGCAAGTCACAATGCCCATTGTCTAGACTCCTTTCACTTCAAAGCTGCGATGTGATAATGCTTCGCAGACTCGATAGATTATAAGTCCTTCTCTATAATATTTCAGATCCAGTTGTATCGCATTATCAAAGTTCGACGATTCAATAAGCCCAGTTCCTTTCCACTAAAGTGATGCAATTGAGGTCCACAAACCTGATAACATTAAAACCCTCCGTCCATAATATTTGAAGTTCGGATTCCAAAACTGACTGTGTTTTGCACAGATTCTTAGTGTAATTTGGGTTTTTCACTTGCAGGACCAAAGCGATGTAATAACTTGCCGATTATTCTTTTAACTCCGTGTTGTCTATTGTAAAGCGTGAAAATAGAGCAAGCATCAATATCATCCAAATACAACGAAAACAAGCACTCGAAGATTTCCACAGGCCGTATATATAATTTATTCATAAGAAAAGATTTACAGAGTCTCGACCTTGGGCCTGATTACAACCAAAAAAAAAAACCTCTGTTTCATATGAAATCCACACACTATTCTTGCTCTCACTCCACTCAATCCACTCCTCAATCCTCCCTGTTTTCATTACATTTTTCCTTCATTTTATCAATCGGATATCACTCTAACTATGTCTAACAACTCAATCTATATTTTAAATAAATTTAACAACAAATCTTCTAATTCCTAGCTCTACCTCACACCTATGCTAACAACTTATCTTTGAGCCTAAAATAAGACAATTTCTAACTATTACAATAATGAAATACAACTCACTTCTTGAGAGATCAAACCCTCTCAGTAAAACTGGCTTTCGACCAATCAGTCAATGAATTTCAACTTGTTTAGCCACAACATGTGAACAAACTTTCACATTGCTGGCTAAGTCTGGATGCTCCTGCATCAGATTCCCGGGGAAGAAAATAATCATCCTTCAAGCTTTCAGGACTTACTCCATACTTTTGCAACTCTGTTGTTGTCAACCAGCTAGCTGTTGGGGTCTAAGTATGAACAATCTATTCGCCCTTTTTCCTACATTAATTTATCAATCCGGGTGTGTATCCTTTCAAGGAAATGTGAAAGGTATATGTAGGGGCAAGAGTACCATCCGTTACCAACCAAGGGTTCACGAATAAGTTTCAAAACATTGTTGTAAAACTAAACTAGCTACAGAACTCAAGAAAAGCATTATAGGAATTAACAAGCTGTAACAACAATCATGAAATAATAAATAACACACACAGAAAATACGCAGCACCTGATCAAAAGAGGGGGCCCAGCTCTCTGATCAGGGCTACGTTAATCATAGTGAAGAATGGAGTAGCAAAAGAGAAGATATTTTATTAATCTAGGAGGAGCTATTACAACATCGATGAGGAGTCCCCCATTTACAGGAATAACCTGTCTTTTATACACAGTAAGGGAGAACAACATCTTTCCATAAAACCTGGTAACCATATACCCAGAAATGTACATTAGTTTGGAACGACACTAACACCAGATAAACAAGATCAGCGAATGGTCCAAGAATAGTTCAGGGATCTGTGACTCTAGCTACACGACTTCCTTATGGCTGGTCGTTGCTGTGAACTGTGGATCTGTTGCGGGATGCTGAAAGATTGGTACCTGTTCTCCAGAAGTTGCAGTCAACCTATGTTTTAGTGTTGTGAATAGGTAAAACCCTGCAACTTTACTTCATTAATAAAATATTCCAATAGACAGGAAAGGGGCATTACGTTGCAGATTTAGCATAGTAAACAAAGGTGAATAAGTGCAAAAAGGTAAAAAAGAGTGATGGAAATGCAACAGAAAGATAGCCCAATTTGGTGCCCAACATCTCCCCCCAACTAGCCTTCTGCATGCCCTCATGCAGTTCACCACCTCCGCAGGTCTGGGTTTTGCAGACTATTGGCCTTTTGGAGCTGGGCAAGATCATACTCTCCGACCATATCTATCACTAGAACTTTAAAACCATATGAGAGGAGGAATTCCTTCCACCAATCACCCAGAACATTATATGTTGGGGTATAAATTTCCACTGGCAACCAGATGGTGAGGAACTGAAACCGGATCCCCATCCACCGGATCCCGCATGTTCAGACACATGCCACATACCTAGGCACTCTGGTGAGCGCTCGTGCAAAATTTAGTGCCCCTAAAAGGTTCCCTGTTCCTGACAGTTGTAGGTGACATCATCCACCTTTTCTGACAACAATCAAGGGCTTCATCTTGAAATGTGACTAATTGTTTAACACAAAGATCAAGGTACCATTTTTGTGTCCTTAGCATTCTTTCCCTGTTTCCCTCAATTCCCAAAAAGGTGTTGTGTTTAGTGAACATGGTGATTGACCTTTCATGTTCTCCTCTTACTATAAATAGCTTTGTAACCTGATTGGACTCAAATGTATTAAAAGCCTTCTGCCAGTTGATCTGATTAAAAGTGTAAGAGTTGAGAGCCCTTAAATGAATGTCCCCCACATATGGGACTGGGTTAAATTCTTTGTCCATGCGCAGTAGATACCCATGCATGTAAAACTCACACATCAAATGCTGAGTTGGCACATCTTGGCTCCTCATTATGCGGAGGAATTGTACACCATCCTCTATTTCATAACTAATCTTGTTCTTGATGCTCTCCATGCAGAATAAAAGAAAACGTTCATGCAAGAATAAAGAATAACAAGAAGCAGGGGGACAACATGCCATCACCTCTTACGCCAAGTTGAACATCTGCTCCTTACCAGTTTTCAGCTCTGCCACTTGCTTTTCCAGCTGATCCATCTTGAGCTGCTGCGTCGCATGCCTCAATCTCATGACATCTATGCACTCCACATATTAAAAAATGGTTGTGGACGCTCGTTCCTAAGTTCTTCTGACGTCACTTTGATATCGAGCTACAATGGATTTCCAAGTCTGCACTTCGGCCGTTAAGTCATATTCACAGTCTTCAAACAATCACTCAACTAGATCTGTTTGAGTGGTAGTAGAAGTTGTGGCTATCTGGTCCACCTGAGTCTCTGCTTCTACTACTATGACCTTGGACTTTTTTGGCCTGCCTCTTGTATTTCTTCATTCGCTTCTACAATTTGTGTACCTATTTCCTTAGTTTCTTGACCTCCATCTTAAGCCAAATTGTTTCTTTAAATTGTAGCTAGTATTTTTTCTTGACAGGGAGTCTTTTCTGTTCACACACCTCCACGCATTCTTGCTTAACCAAAACTTCCTCAGTTTCGGCAGATGGAGGTAAATCCCCCGGGATAGCTTCTGCCATGCTGACTATCAAGTTTTCCTCCATTTCCCGTTCTTCTTCTATTATTTCTTGCTTCACGGCATTCTTTCCTAGCTTTACCACTTGCTGATTCATCGGGACTGCTTCTTTTGGTCCCTCCTCTTCACCAACGACTGCTTCCCTTAGTTGTGTGCTCACCATGACTGGTGGTGCCCTTGTGAGATGTTGTCCTGTTAATGTGTCTGCTGGAACCCCTCCTAGTTCCCCTGCCTCAGGGACCTCTTCTTCTTCTCTCCTTTCAGGCTCCGAACTGTTTGTTTTACTTGGGCAGCATCTGTCCCACCTGGTTGTGGTCTTTGTGATAAATTCAAAGCAAGAGGAATGACAAGATTTTCTTCTATGCACCTAGGGGAACAAGATACCCTTGCTCCTCTTGGGATAGAGGAGAAAAAGGAGAACTGGCAGGGATCTTCAATGTTCGGTCCTGAGGTTGATGCTGGTTCTTGTGGAGAAGCACCAACCTCATCCCCTAGTTCTCCTAGGGCTTCCTCCACAGGTTCCATAGTTTTCCCAGCTCCAAGCTCTTCTTCCCTGGTTCCTCCTCTTCCATTGGTTTTGTCATCGGGGTGGTTGTTTGGTCGATTTAGTGTGATCTAAATTGCTATTTATATTGTCAACCCGGGGTTCATAAACTGACGAAGTGAGGTGTACTATATGTACTTAGATAACCATTTTCTTAGGTTTTTGTCGTTTTAAGCTTTTTAGTTTGTTTTTGGATTTTATTCTTTTCTTAATGTGTGGTGATGAAAGTGAAGTGTGAAGTGTGTGGAGTGTAAATGGTGATGATTTCTAAACTTGAAAAATGCTCAAAAGAAAGCTTTACAATAACTGAAATGAAACCAATTCTTAAGAGAAAACAAAATGCATCAAAAAGCGAACTAATGGCAATGGCCCAGTATCCTTGTTGCTGAAAATGAAAAGAAAGCAAAAAACTTGAAAAACAACTCAAACTTAAAGTAAAGCAGCTAACTCACACTACTTGAGCTTTTTAGATCCTTTGCCCCTTGGCTCAATCTACCTTGGGGAAGTAACCATGAGCATAACAAGCAATATGATTTTTAACTGTTCAAGAAAGTAAA
>APFE031595177.1:0-14499 GCA_000404065.3 Pinus taeda | reverse complement strand
ACCCTACAAATGACCCTCCATGCTCTTTAAATAGAGATCATGGACCAATCGGGTGTTAAGCCACGGATCAAGTGTCGGTAATACCGAGGAGAGAATGAACCGTCGGATGACTACATATCGTGATCGTCGGATTGTAAGTTACAAAAGTACATAGTAAAGAAACACACTTTACCTAACTCTATACTAGACCAAGTTATACTTAACTACTTCCTACGTGTCAGAATATCCTAACAAGGCATGACCAAAAATTCATAATGACCCTCATGAGTTCTGAATGTTGTTTTCAGAATGTCTTCAGTCTTCATTCTAATTTGATGATATCCTGAACAAAGATCCAACTTGGTGAAGTAAATTGCTCCATGTAATTCATCAATGACAAGAATGAGAAATTTATCTTTAATAGTGAGCTTGTTGAGCTCCCTATAATCCGGACACATATGTCATGATCCATCCTTCTTGTGCACCAATACTATTGGAGCAGAGAAAGAACTTTGACTAGGTTGAATTATACCAGCCTCTAGCATTTCTACGGCCATACGTTCAATTTCACTTTTTTGGGCATAAGGATATATGTAAGGCTTGATGTTTGGAGGATCACTTCTTAGAATTAAATGAATAGCATGATCCCAATCATGAATAGGTGGGAGGCCTTTGGGAGTCTCAAACACTTTGAAATGATTGTCCAAGACTTTTTGGAGATCTGGAGAAATAAATGATTTCAATGTTTGAACCTCTAGTGAGCATAATTGTGCAATTACGCTCCGTTGTTCTTTCTTTAGAAGCTATCGCCCCAAAGATTGTAACCATTAGACTCCTAGTACAACATCAACACCACCCATTGGAATGGAAAGCATTGGACTATTCAATACATATTCCCGCATGGTTAGCTTGATATTATGGCACTTTCCAAAGCAATTTATAGTTCCTCCATTTGAAACCATCAGTTGACACTTTGGTGTTGGATATAGGAAGCAATTCAATTTCTTGGTTATCTTACAATGAATAAAATTATGGGTACACCCTTAATCAATCATCACTATTACCTTTTTCTTCTTGATATATCCTTCTATCTTGAGAGTTTGAGGAGCGGTAATTCCTGCCAATGCATTACAAGATATGGTCGAATTCATTTCTTCTTTCTCTGGGGTTGGTTCTTGGTGTACATCCTCCTCTTTTGATGTTTTTTTTGTTCCTTTTCTTCCTCCTCTTCACAATCTATGTATAATAATTTCTTCTCAGCACACTTATGACCTTTAGTGTATTTGCTATCACAACCGTAACAAATCCCTTTTGCTTTTTTTTTCCTCCAATTGTTGTGGTGTCAACCTTGTAGGTTGTGGAAGACTAGGAGCAACAACACTTCCATTTTTATAGTTGTGAGTGGTAGACTTCCTTATTTCCATAATTTTTCTTTCAACTTTTCTTGCCACCCTGAATGCCTTCTCCAATGAATCAGGTTCCCAAAGGTGAACCTAATCAGGTTCCCAAAGGCAAACCTCATATTGGATTTTATCTTTTAAAGTCCCTATGAATACATCAATCCTATGCTCCTTTTGAATATTAGTTACCCTACTATTCAATTTTTGGAAGTCTTCAATGTGCTCCGCCATTGAACCCTTTTGTTTGAGATTTATCAATTGGCTAGAGAAGGTGTTACTCTTTGTATTTTCATAATGTGCTATCATTTCCTTCGTAAAAATTGACAAGGTGACAAGTGGTTTAGAAGAACAAAGACATATATACTGTACAAACTGATTGGATTCTAAATATAAAGATGCAATATGTACCTTTTGTGAGGGTTGCACATCTAATAGATCAAAATATTGTTCCATCTATAGTATCCATGTTACCGGATCCTTGCCATCAAACTTCCTCATATCTATCTTTGGAATGTGGTGGTTCTTAAACCCCACATTGGAGTCTCTAAAATCATAATTCATATTCCTTTTGTCCTCATCATGATTTTCATGGATTACCTTGTCACCACTTGGAAGCCTTTCTTGCAACAATATTGTCAACCATTCCAACTTGACATTCATCACATCCATGTCTACTTTAAAAACCTCCATGTTGTCTTTTATACCATACATGTCACCTTTTATTTCTACTTTTAAACCATCGATGTACCCTTTTAATTCATCTTTGGTTGCTCTTTGTGAGAGCGAAATTTGTTGCACTTGGTCTCGTAATTTTGATATATCACGTTGCAATTCTTCCTCTTCATGCGTCATAGTAGAGATTTATGAGGGCTTAATGGGTGTAGATTTTTTATTTTTTTTGAGGCATTTTAGAACCCAATACTGATATATATGCTTCAATATGCCCTTGGAATCACTTCAAGCTGATTTTTCAAACAAAAATCATGCATTTTTTTAGAAAATATACACTTTTTTTTTGCTTTTAGGAGCTCGGTCTTTAAACAGTTGTAACTTTGTAATTTGGATCTCTGAGGTTTGAAATTCCTTCCTGCAGTAGCCTTCTTTGTCTTCTTTCCAACGCCACAAGTCATACCACAATTGAATTCTTCAAGATAAGGTTATGTCAAATCTCCCACAATCACTTGATTATGGACTGGTTCAGTAGAACAAATTTGTATGTAATGCCACGTCGCACTGTTTCAACCTTTGGCACTGAAATTGATACACAAGAAACTACAATTCGTTCTCCTTTTGTCACTTTTTATGAAATTCCAATATGATTCTTGAAGAGAAAGTTATGATGATTTTCCCTTCGTCACTTGTTTGATACTAAATTATGGAGCATGAAAAAACCATAACTTCTTCGGACCATATCTTAGAAAATATAGCGAATCAAGATCTAAAATTTTGGCACAAGTTCACCAAGATTTATGCTCCACGTGTTCGCAACTTCAGCTTTTGAAGCTTCGTAGAAAAAAAAGTTATAATGAAAATGCCACAATGACCTGTTTGAAGTAGCGAAACCCTAGAATCCAAACCTCATGTAATTAGCTCACAAAAATATAGATCAACGACTTAAAAAGTATCCTCTTCGAGGGGGAAACCTCATTTACATTACATAAATGATCAAATCTTTGATGATACAAATGGAAAGACCTCCTTTGTATATATAGAAGTCTAAGGGGCCACAATATAACCAGAGCCTACATAACAATAATAATGTAAGGGCACAACAATAACAATAGTGGGCTTCTATGGGGCACAACAATAACAATATGGGGGCTACATGGGCACAACAGTAACAATAAAGGGGCTACACTAAAAATAAAAATAAGTGGGCTACACTAATATTACAAGGATCTAACATGACGACAACACTCAATGGTCTCCCTAGATCATGGGATGCATTTGCAACAGGAAGGAAACACCTACATTTGAAGAATTGTAGGCCTTTTGTGCTCAAGAAGAATCAAGGATTATATCGAGAGATAGAAGGAAGAAGCTTCTCAAGCATTAGTAGCCTGCTTCAAGAATAAAGGAAAGAAGAAGGGTGGCTTTCAACACACGAAGTCAAAGAAGGACATGTCAAAGATTCAATGTTATGGTTGTCACAAATTTGGGCATTTCTTTCCCAGATTCTTGATATTGTAAATTGTGTAGGAATTTCCTTACCCATGCTACAAAAACTAGGGTTTGCAGGATCCTAATGATAAATTAATGTCAAGTTTTATGCTCATTGATATGCCAAAGGGTTTCCAATAATAGAACACAACTTTCATATCATAAAGGAGGATAAACCATACCCTTAGATATACTACTTAATTTTGCGTTATGCAAGAGTGATTTCTTAGAGTGCTGTTCTTACTATACTATATCAATAGGATGACCGACAAGCTTATCTAATGTTAACTTAAAGTGGGCCTAGGGGGCTTTTGATATACTTAGAGGTACATGGAAGACAATTATGTATATATGTATTGTGTGATGCAATAATACTTTAAGGGGTACTAGCAAATATTACAAGGGTGTCAAACTAGGTGATACCTCTTGAATTTTCTATGCACATTCTTGTTGAAGGAAATGTAACTAGGTTCGGTATTCATAAATGTACTTCTAATATTTGTATTTATTCAAGAAAAGAAATATTATTTTTATAATATATGTCAATGAGTTTCTTTCTCATTGAAATAGGTCTAGCACTAGTTAAAGTGCTATAGGTGAGTCAAACAGTCAAAAGAAAAGGTTGAAGACCTCAAGAGCATGTTACACCTTGTATGTTTATGTATTAGAGTCAAGAGAATACCTCCAAGCTAAGTCAACAAGTCTCCTCCATACAACGACACCTACAAAGAAGCAATCTGAATTAAATAAGTCAAGTCGCCCTGCAAACTTAAAGTCAGCCTAAAGGAGGGGCATACCTCTATATATAGAGGTTGTCCACTCCCTCAAAAGAGCATGCAATCCTCTCTGAAATCAAGGAAGTAAAGGGGCTAGAAGAAGGTGGAAAAGAGCGAAGGAAAAGGGTCTCCAAGTGCAGTGAGGAAGAAGGGTACATAACCGAGTATAAGGGGACCGTTTCTAGGGTAGATGCAGTCACATGTGTGAGGAAAGGTAAGGTTTCCTGTGGTCATAACAATTGTATTATATAGCACCACCTCTCACATTGTTTGGTCTAGAAATATAGGCCTAAAGGGCCTCCCACTCAAGTGAAGGACCAAGGAAGAAAAGCGAAGGCAATAGGGATGTTCTAAAGCCTATTACAGTCACACGTGCAAGGAGAAGAAGGTTGCCTCTATTGTCATAACAACCCTCCCAAGGCAGTCATAACAAGTTCGTTAGTTGGTGAAGAGAAGGAAGGGATCATCATAATTGAAGGGTCTCATCAAAGGAATGTCTTCTAGAGCAAGTATAAAAAGACTTACCAAACAATTGAAAGAGGAACGAAGTGCTAAAAGAAGGAAGAGGAAGTGCCTAGGCATGAAGTGCAGGGAAACAAAGTGCAGAAAGGAGGAAGGACTTGACTTGTGCTTGGAGGATATTCTTGTCAAGGGTGTAGGGTTTTGGCATTGATCAATAAGAAGCTTTAATAAGAGAAACTTACTAAAGGGTTTTCCTCTCAAGAGAAGAGAGGTTTTGGCCCTCGCAGAGAGACAACATCTTGTGTTCTTGTTCTTATGTTTTTGGTAGCATTTTGATGAAGTACACACACATGCATTAATAATAATAAGAAGAAGATTAAGCTAACAAGAAAAAGTGAAAAGACTCCACAAATTGTTATCAAGTTAAGAAGAATCATACTAAAACTAATTGCCCTAGATTCTTCAACATAGTATCAGAGCTAAGGTGACACATCAAGGAAAGGGAAACTCAAGAGCACTCATCGAGGAAAGTCATCTACAAGGTTGAAGCATCAAGCCAAATCTACTCAAGGAAAAGAAGGCCTATCACCTATCATTCACCAAGGAAGACTACATAGCAAGAAGAAGAGCCTTACATAAAGGCACGTACAAAGAAGAGCATATTGAAGTAGGACCTACATCAAGCCACAAGTCATCAAGCAAATCTCATCATCAAGAAAGTCCACTTGGAGAAGGAAACTTGAAGAACATCAAGATCCTAGGAAGGGAAGCGATCAAGTCTTCAAGGAGAAAGCAAATCCATTACATCTTAAAATCTATCAAGTATATTTCCCCTTCTGAATATACATCAATGTCTTTTTGCAAGGAAAGAAACAAATTGGTAGGTACCAATAAATTTCTTGCATGGAAGAAGAGGATTGATCTACTTCTCAAGGAGAATGAACTTCTAGAACATATCAAAGGGAATATCACTATCCTTGCTAAGGAACAAACTCAAGCCTTAGCTAAGTGCAATAAGGATGAGACAAGAGCACAAAGGATTCTAATAGAATCAATCAAAGATTCTCTCATTCCTTATGTCTCCAAATTTGAAACATCAAAAGAAATTTATGATAAGCTAGTAGAGCTATTCTCGATATCCATAACCGGAGAAGTAATATCTCTAAGGAGTGAATTGTACAAGATGAAGAAAACAAAGGAAGGAATAGCTCCCTACTTCATTAAAATCTCTGAGATGAGAGATCAACTTCAAGAGCTTGGGGAAGTCATGTCTGACAGAGAGATGACAATTGTAGTACTCAATGCTCTACCTAAGGATTGGGGAAACTTCACATCAAGCATTTATTCCAAGAAGGAAGCAACCACACTTATTGAAATGTGGTCTCTATGCGGGACAAAGGAAACCAAACTTAAAGCAAAGGAAGATGTGGGATCAAAAGAGCAAGCATTTGCTACCATGGCCAAGAGAAGGGGAAAATTTGGCAAAGTTGGTCCACAAAGAACAAACAACAAAGACATGTCCAAAATCCAATGTTTTGGATGCCAAGAATATGGACACTGCAAAAGGAATTGTCCTAAGCTTAAGAAGGACAATGACAACAATAGAAAGAGGGAAGGAGCTCATTTGACTCAAGAGGTGAAAGAAGAAGAAAAGAAGCAAAATAAGGGAGATCTTCCGGATCTCTACTATGACTAGGTCAAACTTTTTACTTCAAGTCTTGTTTCAAGGTTTTGAGTAGGATAGGAGCATGTAGGAATAAAAAAAAATTGCATGGCTAGAAACATCTTCTAGAATCTAGAAACATGAAAAACATAGAGTTCTAGATACTCATGCAGAAAGAGAATTTATAAATGAGAACAAAAATGCATGGTTAGAAATATATTCTAGAATATAGGAGCATGATGAACATAGCTCAAGATATTCATGAAGAAGGAACATACCTAGAATAGGACCTCATCCACTATGAAAGAAATTTGATCATGAAAAAGAAACTTAGAAGACCTCCATCATCGAAAAAAAAGAAACATTTGAAGGCAAGGGTCTTTAAGATCCTATGATGGAATCTTCAAAAGAAGGTTCATAAACCAAAGCAGATGTCTCGTTGGGAATCTCATTCATGGGATTCAAGAAAAGGATCATATGCAAGCAATCTAAGATGAAGCAAGAAGGGCTGCAACAAGGACAACCAAATGAAGCTAAGATGATCAAAGGAGAATCAAGATGAGGTATGTATGCATCAAAGTGTATTCATGTTATCTTTTGTGTATTATTGAGTCATGGGAATAGTTCTATAAACATGATAAAGTATGGAAGAATCTCTTTCACTAAGGACATGCTCGAAGGCATGTACTACATTGCAATGAAGGTCAACAAAAGAATATGCTCACATAAGAAGTATAAGATTGCTGACTAAGAAGTAAGAAGAAATGCTGATTAGTCTAGGAAGCAAACAATGAAGAAATGCTTTCACAAGAAGCATAAGATGGTTGACCAATTTATCTAAAGAAAAGCAAATGAAGAAAGAGATCAAGCATGTGAAGAACACCATGATCACCAAGAATCACTATCTGACAAAATACTTTGAAGATAACTCTCGAAAGAAGGCAGGACAACTCTGACAAAGGAAGGAAGGACCCTTGACACCTATGAAGGCCTTGGAGATATGAAAAATACAGATAACTGATTCTACTCTACAAAGATGTCGTGATGAAGAAACCATCCAACACAAGAAAAAGCAATGTTGAAGCAATATCAGGATGAAGTCATGATGGGCTACTAGGTCGAAGCATGTAAACAAGCAAGTACAATAATGTATCCATGAAAAGAGTATTATGAAGCATGGATATATGACAAAGGAGTAGTGAGATGATAAGAAAGCTTGATGTATGACAAGAAAGCCGTTTTCCAAGAAGGAAGCAATGACATGACAAACCAGGAAGGAAAGTGATCGATGGATGGTGCCCTACCTAGAAGAAGTTCGAACAAAGACTTCGTGACATCAAAGAAAGGAAGGAGGTCAAGCAACTGAAGGACCCATGAAGAAGAAGTTGATGATGAATGAAAGAGTTCCTAGTTAAGAGGGAGCTCTGACAAGTCCCTGATCAAGAGGGAGTTTTGGATCACCCCTGATTACAAAGGAGTGACAATTGTGTTTTTCCATTTCATGGGTCGTGCAATAGATAAGGACTAACAACCGTAAGTCTAGATGAAGGCCATGCATGGAAATGTAGACACATAATTGACACCACATTCTTGTCTTCACTTGGGAAGAAAGAATGGGAGGATTGGGTAATTATTTGGCATCTGATACTCTTTGAGGATGTGTAGGGCATCCAAGACAAGAGTAGGCAAGAGGACCGATATTCTTTGAGGGCTAGGAACCCAAAATAAGAATAGTCCTAGAAGGTCATATTCAGAGAACACCTGGGTGGGTATTTACCTTGAGAGACAATGATGAAGGTGTTTATAAACCATTGGTCTTGCCAGCATTGTAGCTCATGATCTCATGAAGAGATGTAGTTGTCAGTCAAGGCCTTGCACTATGACAATGCTGATTGATATGATGCTATAATAGATGGATTGCAAATCCGGTTTCTCTTATGTGAATTCTTCAAGATTGAAACATAGCCAAACACATTGTAATGTTGTATGAATACCTCCATATTTAAGAGGGAATGTTGAAGGAAGTGTAACTAGGTTCGGTCTTCATAAATGTACTTTTGATATTTGTATTTATTCAAGAAAAGAAATATTATTTTTATAATATATGTCAATGAGTTTCTTTCTCATTGAAATAGGTCTAACACTAGTTAAAGTGTTATATGTGAGTCAAATAGTCAAAAGAAAAGGTTGAAGACCTCAAGGGCATGTTACACCTTGTATGTTTATGTATTAGAGTCAAGAGAATACCTCCAAGAAAAGCCAACAAGTCTCCTCCATACAACAACACCTACAATGAAGCAATTCGAATTAAATAAGTCAAGTCGGCCTGCAAACTTCAAGTCGGCCTTCAAGTCAGCCTCAAGGAGGGACAAATATCTATATATAGAGGTTGTCCACTCCCTCAAAAGAGCACACAATCCTATCTGAAATCAACGAAGTAAAGGGACTAGAAGAAGGTCGAAAAGAGCGAAGGAAAATGGTCTCCAAGTGCAGCGAGGAAGAAGGGTACATAACCAAGTTTAAGGGGACCGTTTCTAGGGCAGTTATAGTCACATGTGTGAGGAAAGGTAAGGCTGCCTGCGGTCATAACAACAACATTATATCAGCACCACCTCTCGCATTGTTTGGTCTAGAAATATAGGCCTAAAGGGCCTCCCACTCAAGTGAAGGAACAAGGAAGAAAAGCGAAGGCAATATGGTTGTTCTAAAGCCTATTACAGTCACACGTGCGAGAGAAGGAGGTTGTCTTTGTTGTCATAACAACCCTCCCATGACAGTCATAACAAGTTTGTTGGTTGGTGAAGAGAAGGACAGGATCATCATAAGTGAAGGGTCTCATCAAAGGAATATCTTCTAGAGCAAGTATAACAAAACTTACCAAACAATTGAAAGAGGAACAAAGTGCCAAAAGAATGAAGACGAAGTGTCAAGGAACGAAGTGCGAGAAGAAGAAGTGTCAGGGAACAAAGTGCAGAAAGGATGAAGGACTTGACTTGTGCTTGGAGGATATTCTTGTCAAAGGTCTAGGGTTTTGGCATTAATCAATAAGAAGCTTCAATAAGAGTAACTTACTCAAGGGTTTTCCTCTCAAGAGAAGAGAGGTTTTAGTCATGGCAGAAAGCCAACATCTTGTGTTCTTGTTCTTATGTTTTTGGTAGTAGTTTGATGAAGTACACACACATGCATTAATAAGAACAAGAAGAAGATTAAACTAACAAGAAAAAGTAAAAAGACTCCACAAATTGTTATCAAGTCAAGAAGAATCATACTAAACCTAATTGCCCTAGATTCTTCAATAATTCTTACTCAATTGCATGTTCATATGCTAAATGACACATCTCTGTGTTAATATTGTAGTAGACTAATTGTTTTTGTGAAATAAAATTTCATTATAGAACCATATTATTGTACTGATAGTATCTAAGACACTACAATGTAGTTCCATCTCAACTTTGGATTTATTAAGCATTGGGAGGAATCCAATCCCTCGAAGTGTATTTTTTTTTATCATTTTAGATAGGTTGGTTATAGGCCCACTCAAATCCATAGAACCAAAAACTCACAAATATAATTTTTTTATTATTATTTTAAGATATTTATATTTTATTACAACAATATTTAAATATAAATACCATATCTATAATATTTCTAATTTTATGTAAATCTTATATCTTTATATAATAGCATCTAACAACATAATTATAAATCAAATCTCTTTCATATATATACCATTTTTGTAATTTTATTTGTATTTATAATTCAATAACATATATACTACCATTATTATTTATTATTAATATTATATTTTTTGAAATTATATAGGACAACTTTAGCATTACCCTTCTGACAAAATCTCTACCGTATTATGTTATAAGAACAACTTTCAAGATATCAACCACAAGTTAAAGTGGGCCTACAAAGTATGGTATTGATAAAGTTAAAAAAAAAAATATGGCCTTAAAAATAAATAGAAAATGTCTTTTAAAAATTCCTCACATTTTAAGTGATGGTGATGATCCTTATATTTGATTATAAATTCAAAAAATGTCTTTTAAAAATTCCTCACGTTTTAAGTGATGATCCTTAATTTTGATTATAAATTCAATTTGTTTATTAAGATAGTTTATAGTATTTTGGTGGGAATTATTTATTTTTTTTTTACATTTTTTATCTTATTATTTTAATTTATGAATTTTTAAAATAAAATGATTACTAATTTTTTTTTTTTTTTAATTAAAAGTGCTAAAACGATCAAAAACCATTATTTATATTATTAAATTTACTAATTTAAAAAATAAAATCAGATATGAACCTTATCTATATCAATATCCATATCAACTTTCACTTTATGTATTGGATGTTTACGATACAAGTCCATCTTAAATATCCAAACCAACTAAAGCACTCTTAGAGCTCACGAAAAGACCACATCATCTAACAAAAAATATCCCAATATGTGATCTTATATCTGGGTCTACACCTAACCTACATCTCCCTTTCAACTTCTCGTTGTAAATTTTCTAGTCACATCTCGTGGACCCTCCTCAATATTTCTCTCACACCCAGCAAAGTCATGACTAAAGTATGTTATGATAATGTATTCCAAGGTACATATGTACAACTTTATGAATTTAGAATCTAAGCAAATGATATTCTAAATGGTAAGAGTAAGTTATAATCTAAACTTGTTAGGAAAGGTAAGAATATCTTACATAAGTAAAATTATTGAATTGAACAAGGGGATATATATATGTGGGAATTTTCAAAAACTTTATATTATTAAAATAAATATTAAAATTTGCATTTATAATAATTAAATTAAATATTAATTTATTTTTCCAATTATGGTTTATGGTTACTGAGTGGCCATTATCTTCACCGGTAATAATCTGGGCAGATTCACTCGTTGATTTATTTGATCAGGTCTAACTCCAAGGGTGTCAAGGAGATTTGACCCCTTAATCCTCCCATTAGCAGGGTACTTAGCAACGAAAACTCAAGCATTGGAGCTATCCCTAGGCCTATTAAAATATTAAATGTAAGTTTAGATGAATGAGATTTTTTTTTTAATAGTGCTATATAACTCTAATTAAATTTTAAAAATTATGTGATAATTTTATTTATAGAGATTTAAATTATTGATTTAGATGTTTTTATAATTTAAAATAACACTAAGTATAAATGTTATTTTGTATTGTTAAAAATAAATAAATTGGTATTTAGTTTTTTGGTCTATTGTATAGAAAATATTTATATTAGATAATGCAAAATTATTATTTATGGACTGTCATATTGGAAACCATGCTAGAGACAATAAATTAAAGACTCGAGAACTAACAAAATGAAACAAGTGTCCAAGATTAACAGAGACTCAAAACAGTGGTTGCCCCACCCAGGGGGAAACCAACAGATAGAGAAAAAATGCAGCCTTATTGAACTGCAAAGTTTGAGTCAACAAGAAAATCAAACTAAATAGAGTTTAAAAGAAAAACATGATTATAGCCCCGAGGGCTAGATGGAGAAGCAAGAACTGAGATGAAATTGCAAGGAATCGAAGCATCAGGATGACAGTGAAGTATCTTAGTTGATAGGTTGTTCCTCAACCTTGCATGGTGGAGGAATTGGAGAGTTGAGTGGAGAGCCCATCGCAACTTGGTTAGTTGGCCTTCCACGTCAATCATGAGGTCTCTGAGTTCATCTAACATGTGCAAATGATTTCCCTAGGATTATCTCCTATCCACCAGAATTTTTCAAGCAACAACTTGACATGCCAATATAAATCAACAAATATGTAGATAATGATTTTGGTGACCTCGTGAATTACCTGTATCAGGAACCCAAGGTGTAATGGTCACTATAACGTCTTAATCAAGGCATGATTCATGTTGGATTTCTTCCTCCACTAGGCTATTTCCCTACTATATGTCTGGGGATATGTTGGCATGGAAACTACAGGCTGAGGATTCAACTAAAAAATGTGCCCTAGAATCCCCTGAACCGCTGCAACGACCATTGTTGCACCGACAACGACCTCTTTGACATGTCATGATTGTCGAAAGGCATCAAGATGTCCCATGGACCAGGACTAAGGCAAGAGGGGAGTTGCATTAAGTGTCCATGAAAGAGAGATGCCATAACAATTTTGTCTGTCAAGTTGCACCGATGTCAAACTAGGGACTATACCTTCACTCGCTAAAAAAGTTGACATCGTAAGGGGAAACTTGATGATAAGGATTAGAGACAATTGACCCAAGCAACCAGGTGAGAGTCCAGGCGCATGGTGGTCGAACATAGGAGTAGAAGGAAGTGACATAAGAGAACACAAAGGTCGAGCCATCAACTAGGGACAAAGAACATGTTGGAGAGTTAGCAGATACCACGAATGTGTTTGCCAAGGGGCCTTACCCTCGAGGCAGGGCTCCTTAAATGTTTCTCAAGTGAATGGCATTCATAGGAAATGGCACTAGGAGGGCACATTGAACCCAAAGCGCATTTAATTCACAACATGCCACCCTACGAAGCAAAAAAAAGGAATATAAAAAATAGATTAATAAGTTAAAAATTCAAAATTTAAAAACATTTAATAAAAATGAAAGCTTGTTTTCTTACCATCATTAACGAATTATTTTAAATTGTATATATTTCTTTAATAATGATAAATACTTAGTTAAATTTGGATAGATTTTTATCCATTTTTCAAAATATTTAATTTAACATTAATGAAATTATAATTTTAAATTAAATGATCATTATTATTATAATATATAGTAGTCTACTATTTTATGTTTTAGAGGTTTTCCAATCATATTTTCTAGTCAAATTTTCTTAAAATTCGGGAGGAATTTATTGGCATCACAAATTTCATATGTGAGGTCTACAATTCTAAGTGCCTTGAGGGGGTGCTAAATCCATTTATATATTCAAAAAAAAAATAAAAAAAAATACACACAATTTGACCAAAAATTGTTTCACTTGATTTAGGGACAAATCTTAGTTAGACAATACCACATTCACTATAATATTATATTTTTTACTAATATCTAACCTTAATTTCATATATGAAATTTAATATGATATAAACTAATCACTTTGTCAATGGTTTAATTCCCATTGGACATAAGTTCAAATCTCATGTAGAGAGTTTGAGAGTAAAAACGAAATATAAAGTTCCTAAAAGAGTGACAACATCCACCGGTTTAACCACATGAAAACACACACACATATCTACACAAAAATGCCAAAACATAAAAATAGTTATACAACACCTTATATAATGATGTTATTTTGATTTTTTTTATATATATATATATATATATATATATATATATATATATAAAATATATATATATATATATATAGGTGTTGTATAACTATTTTATGAAACAATTTTGATTGAATTAAGGCTTTTGTGATCTATATAAGGTTTTTGAGACATGTTTTCGGCGATAATCACATCAAAATTCATTTGTCGACGTGTTTTGAACCAGCAAGTGTGATTCATCGTTAAGACGAGATGAAGAATTAGGTCATGGTAACAAGTTAAATAGAAAGACCAACCATTCAAACGGCTAGAAAGAAATGACTACTTTTGATCAAAAGAAACGACTATTATATTAAAAACGTATTTAATTATTTAATTATAGAAAAATATATTATTAATAAAGATAAAATACATAAATATATAAAAATTAAACATATATATTAAAGTGTATATATGTTAATATAAGGAATATTAGTTAATCATATTTCTTAATTTTTGGTAATGACATTCAACAATACAACATTATTAATTGTTTTATTTTTGTGATAAAATATCCATTTTTATTATTTTTTAGTTTAATTAAGTTATATTTAAGCTAAGCAGCAGGTACTAGCTACTATGTAGCCCTTGTTAATAATTAACTTTTATTTTAGTTATTTCCAAAATAATTTTTAATTTAAAAATAAATCCTAAAGTTTAAGATAATAATCAAATAACTTTTAGTTATTTCTGACCAGTTATATATAACTAACTTAAGATAACCTTTAATTTAAATAAATAATAATAATAAAATTCAAA